>JANKOE010000002.1:45532144-45552589 GCA_026284465.1 Erythroxylum citrifolium | reverse complement strand
GAGTTGCACATGTATAGTATTCCTAGAAGTTACAAATATAAGAAAACAATTTAAATTTTTCCTAAACTTTGATATAATACTTTTGGTATTCTGAACTCTTTAAAAATTAGTTTCAAACTTTCATTTTGTTACCGAGTAAACCTAACATTCATAGAAGTCTAGTTTAGATTGACGATAATATATAATGTAAGAACAAAGTTAAAAAAACTCTAACATGTAATTAAAGTCAAAATTTAATCCGTTTCCTAAATATAGAGCTGGTGAGAGACGAAACTAGGGAAGAGTAAATGATACCGGTATATTCAAGTACGATGGTCAAACTTGTTAACTATTAAAGTATATGCCATTTACACTTCAGAATTAAGCATCAATCAATGCATATGTTGCGGAGACGTATATTATATGATAAAGCAATGATAGAAACTTGACAGTTTGTTGAACTATTCAACTTCACCAATGTATGCGTCACTTAGTAAATAATAAAACTACCTAAGGGTTGTGGCTCAGTTGGCTGCGCTGGCTGAGCTTGTAGGAAGAGCTCTCGAGTTCGATCCCCACTAAACACACTCACAGGGAAGAGCAAGGAGCCTTAACTGTGACTACGCCCCGAACCGGATTAGTCGGCCCAGAGGGTTCAGATACCGGTGGTTTACCCAAAAAAAAATGTAAATAATAAAACTATAGAGGTAATTAACCAACGTCAAATAGGGATATGAAACCAGCGTCAATCTCGTTTTAGACAAACAAACTTGAAAGATACAAGTTAATCGACATCACAAGGAGAAGTGAACTAGCTAGCGTTCCAACTCATTTTTGGTTTTACACGTAAAAAGTTTAAAAGCAAATTGATTCTAATATTGAAGGTGAATCAATGCTATACTCAACTTATATTCTGAGAATAAGTTGAAGTAGAAGTTCTTTGTTATTAGACTTATGTAGAGATAGAGCTGTACTGTCCTTAAATGTTATCTTTTTAGAGTTAAGTAAGATAGAGTTTTGCTTATAATAAATTATTAGTTTGAATCAGATTTAATTAGTTCGGTTTGAATTTAGGTCTCAATTGAGTTATCATATTAGTAACATTTTATTAGTTCACATTTGATATTTATACTGTGCATATTTTGTCATTTTTTTTAAAATCGAAGTTCAAAAGAAGGAATTTTAAAAAAATAGAAATATTAAAAGGATTTTTTTCAAAAAATTTAAAGTTCAGAAGATTTTTTATGATTTCTTAAACTATATGGGAGATATGTTTTTTACCCTTTAAATAAGAAAATAGTTAGGAAGCAAAACTTTGATCTGAATATCATTCTACTTATTTGATTATTTGAAAAACTAAGATATTGTATCATAAATTAATGTAGTCTTCTTATAAGTACTATTGATAATTGTCCTATTCTAATTAATAAAAAGATTTTTTAATCATAAAATTATTTATTGAAAATTTAACGAAATAATTGATCAAGAATAAAGAGCTAATTACAAGCTTAAGAATAAGTTGAAGCTTTTTTAATCATAAAATTATTTTTTGAAAAACTAAATAAATAATTAATCAAGAATAAAGAGTTAATTACAAGCTTAAGGATAAGTTGAATTATCTTAAGGATGATGACCTTCTAACAAACAAAACAAGATAAAGCTATTATGCTAGAAATTTATGATATTCCCATCACCTCATTGTTTGAAGAAGCTCCCCAGATTTTACACTCCATTTCAAGGCTAATATCCTACTTACTTTGAGATAAGAGAGATGAAGAATAAGTTGATCCCTTATTAAACTGATTGATTCCCTTTGTAATATATGCATTTGTTGGTGCTTTTGTTGGAACATCCTCTAATTTATGTCTTTCTATAGGCCATATACAATGATGCTAAGTGAAATTTTATACACAATAAACTCTCCTAATCAAGTTTAATAAGACATCAAGGATTTGATTAGTAATATGGGTGCTAGACAAAAGTTGTAGATGTCGTAAAGGCAAGTTAAACCCCTCATTAACCATTGTTAGTTCTAGGATGATCCCTCTAAAGGATTGTAGCTCATCAGCTTAGATAAGAGGGCCATTTAAAATCCAATCATCATGCCAGAAGGAAGTCCAAAGTCCACTACTAATGTGATACAAAAATGCTAGCCTAATCTATTAAGAATCAATATCCTCTTCTTTATGAGCACTTTGTTAGCATCTCTTATAAATAATATACCTAGCCCCTCTCTTCTTTAGGCATACATAACATTTTCCACTTAACTTTAGCTAAGGCTTTCCTTGTAGCATTCCCTGATTGGAGAAATATCTTCATCATTTTCTCAATTGTTTTAACAATTTCCAAGGAAAGCATAATATATGATGAATAATGACTTTTAACTAAAATTAAGAAAATATATTCTAAAATAAGCACATTTATAAAGAAAATATTTTTAAAAATTAAAAAATTAATTCATTGAACTTGGTCAAAATCTATGATATAAAAGAGATAGAACTCTCATACATTGCTAAGGAGCTCTTGGCCTATCTTTTAACATATCTCTAGACATAAAACACCTCATGGAACTTAATTTTCCCATGCGTAGCCTCTATTGAAGAAACTGGATCTGAATGTACTACCCCTAAACAAATTATTGTTAGTCTCTGGGTGATTCCTTGCTTCACGCATATGTGGATTAAATGAAGAAAGTTTCCAAGTCTTTACCTTTCGCTTCTTTAAGCATCTTTCCCCTCTTACTGTAAGCACATCACTAATGCTCCATTTTCCTTATGGTGGTTTGCTCCCTCTATTTTGTTACTCTATTGGTAAGGAATCTAATCTTGCATGTATTTTCATTTAAGGATTGAAATTTCCTTTTTTGTATTGTTGCTTTCTCTCTGTGGTTATGGATTGGTCTCAATAGATGGTGACAAAAATTTTCTACTTCCTACTATAGTAAACGCTCTTCTTTTCTTGTATATGCCTTTATGTTTTATGTTCTGGCTAATATGAAACTGTAACCTTTGCCTTATTGAATTGATTGTTGTTTCTGCTCCGTGGAATGTGTTGCTTTTACTACTATATGATTCCTTCAATATATGCATTTCTTAAATGTTGCTAACTATTTAGGGCTCAAGTATACTCCATATTTGAATGATGTTCCAATTGTATTCAAGATGCTTCTTATGAGCTATAGTTCCTCTTTTATGGAGTTAATAGCAGTTAAACTTAGGCATTGAATATCTCTTGATTCCTCATAGAAGATTCTCATATTCCTTTATACCCATATATTATAGATCATATTGCTCAACACCAATTTTCCAGTTATCCAGTTTACATCCGTCTTCTTATGATTCCTATAACATCATAATGTTAGATCATACTAAGAAATGGATGGAAAGCATATGTTAGTTAGGCTACTAATCTATGCCTATATCCTAAGGTATATTGGCACTCAAAAAACAAATGTTCCACTGTTTCCTCTTCCTAGTAGAACACACATAACTCTAACACCCTGAGGAATTTCTTCAGCCTTACCAATATGCTTAACTTCTTTTTTATGGCTAACCATAACACTATTGAAGCTTTTAGATAAGCCTATTTATACTAAATCTTCTAATTCCATGGTATCTTATTGATTCTCGCTTTCAGTAACTCTTTTCAAAGTTTACTGGTTAACCTTGGTTGCTCTTCTTCCATATAATATGATCCTCCTTGCCCTAGATCAGTTGTATTACAAGTATATAAGCAATGTTGTTAACTATTTAGGGCTCAAGTATACTCCATGTATGAATGATGTCCTAATTGTATTCAAGATGATTCTTATAAGCTATTAGTTGGTCCTTTATGGAGTTAATAGCAGTTAAACTTAGGCATTGAATATCTCTTGATTCCTCATTGAAGATTCTCATATTCCTTTATACCTATATATTATAAGATCATATTGCTCAATACCAATTTTCCAGTTATCTAGTTTGCATCCTCCTTCTTATGATTCCTATAACATCATAGTGTTAGATCATATCAAGTAATGGATGGAAAGGGTATGTTAGTAGGCTACTAATCTGTGGCTATATCCTGAGGTATATTAGCACTCAAAAAACAAATGTTCCACTGTTTCCTCCTCCTAGTAGAACATATATAACTCTAACACCCTGAGGAATTTCGTCAACCTTACCAACGTGCTTAGCTTCTTTTTTATGGCTAACCATAACACTATTGAAGCTTTTAGATAAGCCTACTTATACCAAATCTTCTAATGCCATGGTATCTTATTAATTCTCGCTTTCAGTAAGTCTTTTCAAGGCTTACTAGTTACCCGTGTTTGCTCTTCTTGCATATATAATACGATCTTCCTTGCCCTAGATCAGTTGTATTACAAGTATATAAGCACAACTTAGGCTCACTAGGGTGAATCTGTGCATTGTTAAAGCTTGTTGAGCTATAGAGTCTTTAGGTATTAGGCTTTTGAGTGGATTAAGATCTTAAATTTGATATAAGGGTCCTAAATTGGACCATCTGCCATACCAAAATAAGGGACGTTTACCATCATCTATCTGGTACATAAATTCCTTTTTGAATTTCTCCTTAAGCTTGGATTTATTGAGCAAGGTCCATACGCAATCAACTTTAGGTTCGAATATCCATATATTTTGATATTTTATATGGTATTTATGAATCCTTTTAACCTATAATAAGTTTTTTTTTCAACTAGTAATCTCCACACGCTCTTCATCATCAAGGGATTTTAACTAGTAGAATACCCAATCCTCCCTTTTTTGATCTTTAAAGCTCCATTTGATTTTAGGCATGTATCTTCCTTTAGTAATCCCTTTCGATATGAACCTCCTCAACATATGTTCTATGCTTTTGGTTATTTTAGGGAACCATAAGGGAGAGCACAAGTATATATGCAAGTTATTGATAATAGCTTTTATAAGTTGAATTCTACGTACTACGGAGATATACTATAATTTCTAGGCATAAATCCTTGACTTGATCTTGTCTAGAATGGGCTTGAAATGCTTGCTAGAAGGTCTTTTGTAGTTATTAGAAAACCAAGATAGTAGAATATAGGTTTTGATAGCTCAATTCCAGTGATACTAGCTAGCCATCTAGTTATTCCTCTTACACTTGCTAATATAAAAAATAATCTTTTCTATTTATTAATGACTACCTTTGATAATGTTTTAAAAGTTTTTAAAGTTGTCATTAAAATGTTAGTAGAGTTAGGATCATCTCTAAAAAATAGGATTAAATCATCAGTAAAAGAATGGCTTGCAACTTCCATTCATTTACACTTGGAACGGAACTTGTAACTTCCATCACTATTGATCATACTTCTAATTAATTTCACCAAGAACTTCATTTCCTGTTAAGTAATAGTTTCACCACAATAGCTTAAGTTGTTGTGTAAGGCTTACTTAATTGGTTTTATATATTCACTAACACATCCCTCAAGTGAAAGCCCTTTAGGCCTGAAACTTGCACAGGCTCACTCTACCTTGTGCTGAATAATAGGTGGGTGGTACGTAGGATTTGAACTTACGACCACTTGGTCATAAAAGCTCTGATACCATGTTAAGTGACCGTTTCACCACAATAGCTTAAGTTGTTGTGTGAGGCTAACTTAATTGGTTTTATATATTCACTAACATTGCCAATGTGAAGAGATAAGGGGATAAAGGATCCCTTTTTCATAGCCCTTTTGCACCTCTCATAAGCTTAGTTATAAGCTTTGTGAAAGTCAATTTTAATTACACGTTTCTTGTAACAATTCTTCCTTGAGTAGTATTTGAGGAGTTCCTAGACCATAAGAATATTGTCACCTAAGGATTTCCCCTTTATGTAGGCTCCTTAAATGAACTCCAACAATTGACTTAAAGTTGATTTCAACCTTTTAGTTAGGATCTTTGCAATCATTTTTTATATGGTGTTGTATTAAGAAATGGGTTTGTGGTTCTTCAAAAAGTTTGGGAAGGCAACTTGAGAATGAGAAATATATATGTCTTGTTGAGTTCTTTTAGCATTCTTCCATGCTCAAAAAAGTCCTTCACAACATAAATCACCATATGCTTTGTATGGTCCCTTTTGTTTTTTTGGAAAAATTACGTTAAATCCATAAGGTTCTGGTGCTTTGTTAGGATTTAAATAGAAAAAACTCTCAACTTCACTTGCAAAGTTAAAACTATTGCGTTTATTCTATTTGACTTTTTTTTTTCAAAAGGACCATGATTAAGTGTTCCTCTACAAAAGCCACCAGCATTTGTTGTTTATTAAGGCTACAGAGCCCTTTTGTACTTCATACTAGTATGTTCATTTTGTTTTCATGTTTAGTATTCCTAGCCACTCTTTGAAAATTTTACTCTTTCTGTATGCATAAATTGGAGCTATTAATTTGTTATTATAAAGATTGTTGTTGTTTCTCCTTACTATATACTCCTTGTTGATTTATAGGCTAGCTTTCTGGCTTTCATGAGATTTTTCTGATGAATCACCTATCGAGCTCTTAGGATAATTGTGTGCTACTTATATTTCCTTGTTGATTGCTCCATTCTCCTCCTTATAGTATGTGATATGGAATTGTGTTACTTTTGTGTTCCTATTATTGTCCTCATTTGTGACATCTTCCATCTAGGAAAAACCTACAAGTTCCCCTCATCTTATTTGTTTGCTTCTTCACTCTAATGCTCATTTATTCCTTTTACTTCCGTCCTAGGAGTAGCTTCACTCTAATGCTCGATGAACTTTCAAGTAAGTTCTATTCACTTACTTCATCAGCTACTAAAAATGAAGACTAGGAAGGTAGGGGGTTTTATTAAAGGACTTTACTTTCTTTAAATGTAACAACATAAATTAATTGGCATTTTAATCCTCTAATAAAATATCAAGAATTTTCATAATTGGCATTCAAGTCATCTAATAAAATATCAAGAATTTGTTAATTTAATTTGTAGTTATTATACTAACTTTAAAATTGTTATAAAATACAAAGAGACGGAACAATATAGATAATATGGAGAATGTTATTAAAACACTGCAATAGCTGAAGATTTTACTAAATATATTAAAATAAAATTTTAATATATAAGGAAATATAATAATAAAGTAAAATAATAAAACGCTATAATAATGAATTATAAAGAAAAAAGATGATAAAGTTCTAATAATAGAAAATATAAAAATAGAAGTTTTTTGAAGTACTTTTCTTAATTACATAAGGACTCTTCATGTACTTTTTTAAACAATGTTTAACTATAGATTTATTATTGGACAAAAATTTCTTAGAGTTCTTAACAATAAATAACTCTAATAACGAACAATCATAAATATAAGTCAAAGCCATTTTAGGTTTTATATAAAATTTAAGACTTTTGAACATGAAAATGTTTTTTTACACAAACTTCTTTTTCGTATATTATAGATATAAACTATAAGTATAGATATTTGATTGTTATATGATTAATATATATGCATTAAACTTCGATCAGGTAAACAAGATTAGAAAGGGATCAAGATGCATATTAAAATAGATGAGCTAATTAAATTATCTAGTAATTACCAGCTAAGTCAATATGATCCTTTTACAAAGTTGGCCTTAGATTTCAAGGACTAAGACATTGCTGTGGCATTTATGTTTTTATCCACACTACCGTCTAGAATGATATGAAAGTTTTACTTTCCACTGATGTCTTTTACTTTCACATTTTTTACGAATAGTATTGTTGAGAAATTGTGGTGGAATCCAATCTCGCACATAGTTGAATAAGTAGGAAACGTTTTCATTTGATATTTTAAAAGTAAAGACCAGTTAAAATTTTATAACATGATTAATGCATGAACACAATAAAATATAAATCATAAATTCATACCATATTGTAAAACTTGATCATTTTCTTGTTGTTTCTCGCAAACCATTTTTGAAATTGGTTTATTATAATCATTATATACACACTTGTCCAATCTCTAACAATCCACATGAATTTGTGAAGAGAACTTTACAAGTGAAATTTATTGGATATGAAAGAAGTTATATCTCCTTTAGAGCTTGAGCATACTTATGATGGAGTTTTAGACCTTTAGTAATTTAATTAAATCAAATTTTAATTTTAATTAAACTCTAATTAAAATTATAATTAATTTTAATTAAATACTAATTGGGTCCAAATGAAATCTAATAGCAAATATTGAACCTTATTTAGTCTTAAAAATATTCAAACTTTACAATCAAGTCTAACTTGATTGAAATACATTTTTTCTCTTCAACCATTTTTTGCGTGTAACCTGTTAGGTTCCTAAATATATTGTCAATGATTATAAATTATAACTTTAAATCATATTTAGGATTAGAAAATTTTAAATATTTTAATTTATCTAAAATTTTCTAATTAAATAATTTATATCCATGTTTTCAATATTGACATATAACAATACATCATAATCACTCAAATATTAGACATGTCAAAATAGTTTTGACTAACCATTTTGGGCATAGTTTTTTTTTTATAATTCAATCATTTCATACAATGTTTCAATTATAATATTGAATTAATGTTTATTCTATCGAAATCTAATCATGTTACTTCTTTACCATTTGCAATTGATTCTATTTGTGATACTTGTAAACTATTTTATGATAAATGATTTTCTGAATCAACAATAATTGAGAATAATGAAAATGTCTTCCTAATTAGGATTGAAAAATATTATGTCGACTATTCAATAACCTTCATGTAATTCATACTATTTCTAATAACAATCGATTGGGCTACCGTTGACTGGAATATATCATAAGTAGTATTAAAATATAACAATCTCTTTATGAGACAATTTGAAGATCTTAAGTCAAAGGATCATTATATCATTATCACAAGAAGAATTTTCATAAATATATAAGTCATGTTCTAAATGGAGTTCGCATATGAGATTATTTCAGTGACCTTGTTCTTGAACAAACCCCTACACATTTATTTAAGTATCTTTATATTTTAGCTTATGAGATCGATTACTTCATTCTTAAGAATGAAACATAATGTATGCTAATTTTTTAATGTTTATTAATATCTAGAATCAATAGAACACTGACTATAAACAATTTAGAGATAATATATAAATATAATATAATTCTTATAATTATGATCTTATAATTCCATTTATATCATGAATCTTATCATATACATATGAATAAGGAAGGTTTTTAAATAATTATATCACTAAACTGCAACCAATCAATTGACTATATGGCATAAACTAATAAGTACATTTTGCTCGACTTTGTACCGGGAAAATATTACACAAGATTTCAATAACATTTTGGTCTTAGGGATTATACTTACACAAACATAGAGGGAAAGATGACTCTGCGTTTCCTCACGAACCAGAAAAACTTCTCTTCGTTTCCCAGGATGAAATTAAACACTAGACAGGAATTATATGACAATGACCACCAAATTCAATTATATGTTTGTCAAATAAGCCACTTGAAATTCAATCAGCGTTTTAAGCAACATTGACCACTGACCATACCTTTAGAAAAGTTACAATTGGAAATCTTTTAGGCCAGCAGATTGTCATTGTCCAGTCAGATATCTCTGCATGCTACTCACGTGTAATAAATGCCATTTGGGTACACGTTATCTCTTAGGCGTTACGCGGAAGTGATTTTCCCAGTTAAGACAGTCATTACCTTTTTCTTAAACAATAATACAGTCGAACTGCACTAATATTACTACACTCGATCCGGGGTCTCATTTCTACAGAAGTTAATCCTACTTAAAAATAATGAGCTCCAAAGAGGAATCACAACTCAACATAGCTCCTTTTCTTGTTACATCAGGATTCTAATAGAAAACATTATTTGAGAACATGGAACTGCCTTTTGAGCCACAGCAGTTGGCAATTAAGTTAAATTCAATTAATATACGCATAATGTATCTGTGATCGAAGTAAAAAGGTGCAACAGTGGCATATGAATGCTAAAATTCAGAAAGGAACTCGTAGATGTCACCTTCCTTGGAAATTAACAACAATAAAGCTCTGACCCCCTCTACCCATAAATTGGGTGCATACCAGTAATCAATTTCTGCAAAATGACAATCGAAAAAATTCTGCAGGAGCACAATAAACCAAAAAGGTCATTCCAAGATATACAGAGGTTGGAAACTTTTACAATCACAAAGAATTTTTACATCTAGTCGACACGGAAATTATTGGCAGTACTCTTTCATTGTCAAAATTTCTGGAGGACAGCTTGCATGTCCTGGTATTAGTGAGAGGCCCCACGTCTTCTGCACGTACAAGATCAAGTCCCCGCTCTTCCATTCCTTTTCAATCAGACTCGGTAAGTGTACCATGATTATTGATATCAACTTAGTCTTAGGGCTTATACATAACTTGGATTAGTATTTTACAAGTACTCATGAGCAAAAGTAATGAGAAGAAAACAGAAACGAGAGAATGAAAAATTTCACTCAACTTAATTCTAAAATGGTACACTAGTGTTTATATACATGGGCTCATGTTACCAACTAATGCCCGTTACTTAAAATAACTATACTATATTTACATTCCCCGCTCAAGTTGGAGCTGGTGTAACTGGAACATACCCAACTTGGACACTAATCATTGAAAACTAGGGGCTGAGAGAGACTTTGTAAAAATATTAGCAAGCTGATGCTATGAAGAAACGTGCAATAGATTGATTAAAACACATTTATATTTGTCTCTCATTAAGTGGCTATCAATTTCCAAGTGGCTATCAATTTCCAAGTGTTTTGTTCGTTAGTGAAACACTGGATTTGTGTAATCTGAATTGCTCCCTAGTTGTCACACCAGAGCTTGATGGGAAGCGAAAATGGAACCTTGAGATCGTTAAGTAGATAAGTAAGCCACTGAATTTCACACACAGTAGAACAAAGACTCCAGTATTCAGGCTCTATAGATGACTGTGAAACAGTATTCTGTTTCTTGGGTTTCCAAGAGATTAGAGCTGAACCAAGTAGAACATAAAAACCAAAAATTGACCATCTAGTATCATGGCATGCTGCCCAATTAGCATCACTATATGCTTCCAACTCAGGAGAATTATTGGATGAATAAAATAACCCAGTAGCAAGACTACCCTTCAAATACTTCAGTAAATGCAATGCTGCCTGCCAGTGTATATCTCTTGGGTATTGGACAAATTGAATTAATTGATGGACAGAATGAGTGATATTAGGCCTGGAAAAAATCAAATAAAGCAATCTCTTAACTAATTGTCTATAAGAAATAGGATCTTCAAGTAATTTCCCACCATCTGCACTCAAGGATAAATTCCTCAACAAAAGAGTAGAAGTAGCTTTTGCCCCCAACAGACCAGCTTCATTTATCAAGTCAAGTATGTACTTTCTTTGAATGATATATATATCCCTGCATCCGATCTTGGTATCTTCAATCTTAGAAAATACTTTGCAAAACCAAGAGCTTTAATAATGAAAGCCAAATCCAGTGCAGCTTTAACTTGGGAAATAAACTCATCAGAATTTCCAATAATTAGCACATCATTAATACTAGATTAGTGTAAGTAAAGATGCAACTATCTGCTTGTGATTGTTGAAAACTAAGTTTACACAATTGAGAAGTAAACTCAGTGTTCCATTGCATGGATGCCTCCTTAAGCCCATAAAGAGATTTGGTTAACCTACAAACTTCTCTTGGTTTTTCCTTTGTGTAACCTTCAGGTGGAGTCATGTGTAACTCCTCATCAATAAAGCCATAAAGAAAAACATTATTTATGTCTAGCTGATAAAGGGGCCAACTTTTGGAAGCAGCAAGAGCAAGAATTGTTGTAAAAATCGACCAGATTAGAGCAGGTTCGTAGCTAAATAGGACTGAAAGAATAGTAATGAACAAACAGATTTTATGTGGAAAACCCCTAAATTAGGGTAAAAACTACAGGCAAGGATAGAAGAATTTCACTATGAAATTTTAGGAGTACAATCTCTCTCTATTTTACAAAGACAAACACTAACTCTCTCACTAAATAGGAAAAACACTCTCTAAACTTTTATGGGGATTTAATAGAAGATATTTTGGAATATATGAAAACTGATATAGTAGGCCTTCCCATATGCGTACAACCAGTTGTGGACAGATTGTCCACAGTTGGCTTCCTTTTTTTTCTTCCTACTATTCCTGACTTTGTGCAATTGGCTTCCTTCTTTCTTGACTTTGGTGCAGTGGGCAGCAATCAATCTCCCACTTGAAGATTTGATTGAGAGTCAATCATATCTTCACACCATTCTTTTCTACCTTGCCGCTTTAAGTTTCTTACATCTCTGTCAGACCACTTGAGGATCGACACCACATAAATTTGTCAGCATTGATTGCTTTTGTCATAAAATCTGCCAGGTTATCCATTGTATGAATTTTCTACATGTCCACTATTTCTTCTTCCAGTTTCTCACGAACGAAGTGATACTGAACTCAAATATGTTTTGTCTTTGAATGAAATGATGGATTCTTTACAAGATGCAATGCACTCTGACTGTCATAATACAGAGTAATATTCTCTTGTTTATTCCCAAGTTCTTCCAATACCATCTTCAACCACACTGCTTCTTTACCAGCTTGTGTAGCTGCTATATATTCTTCTTCTACTGTTGACGTAGCCACAACTGACTATAGTTTTGAAACCTAGCTCACAGCTCCTCTAGCTAGTGTAAACACATCTTCTGTAGTGGATTTACTTTTATCAAGATCACCTGCATAATTAGCATCAACATATCCTCTAATAGTAAAATCTAACCCTCCATAACATAATGCGACATTTGAGGTTTCCTTGATATATTTGAGAATACTCTTAATTGTATTCCAATGCTCTCGACCAGGATTCGCCATATATCAACTAACTACTTCCGTTGTATGTGCAATGTTTAGTCTTGTACAAATCATAGCGAATATTAAGCTTCCCTTTGATGATGCATACAGTACTCGAGACATATCCTTCCGCTATTCTTTATTACTAGGACTCATACTTGAGGATAACTTGAAATTAACAGGAAAAGGGGTATAAATTAACTTACAATCTTACATGTTGAATCGCCACAAGATCTTCTTCAAATAATTCTTCTAAGAAAGCCAAATTTTCTTATTATTTTTGTCTCGGTGAATTTGCATCCCTATAATCTTATTTGCTGGTCCCAAGTCCTTCATTTCAAATTTCCTAGCCAACTGTGCCTTCAATTCTTTGATACAATGATTGTTGGAGCCTACATCCAACATGTCATCTACGTATAATAATAAAACTATAAAATCATCTTTCTTAAACCTCTTAAAATATACATAAGGGTCTGCATTCAGTTTGCTGTATCCAAGGCTCATGATGAAGGAATCAAATCTCTTATACCAACACCTCGACACCTGCTTTAAACCATATAGAGATTTGTTCAACCTGCAAACCAAGTTCTCTTTCCATTTTTCTTTAAAACCTTTTAGCTGGAGCATATAAATTTCTTATTCAAGATCTCCATAAAGAAATCCATTTTTCACTTCTAACTGCTCAAGATGCAAGTCAAATATAGCACACATCATTAGGACTACTCGAATTGTGGTGAGTCGAACCACAAGAAAAAATATTTCATTGAAGTCAATTCCTTCCTTTTGAGCATATCCTTTTGCCACCAATCTAGCACGATATCTCTCTACTTGATCGTCACCACTCTGCTTGATCTTGTAAACCCATTTATTGCCAATAGGCTTTCTTCCTTGTGGTAGTGATACCAGCTCCCATGCCTTATTCTTATACAAAGCTTTAATTTCTTCCTGCATTGCTGTCATCCACTAAGATGCATCTGAACTATTCATTGCTTCTTGAAGAGTTAATGGCTCTCCTTCCTCAGTTAAAAGATAGTATGCAATATTGCTCTCCATAATATAATCTTAGTGCCAGCTCGGTGCTCTTCTTGTGCGAGTTAATCTTCGAGTATCTGAAACATCATATTCAACTGGTTCTTGCTGCTCATGCTCTGGTGCAGCTTCAGAAGAATCATTTTGATCAAATTCTCTTTCCACCTGTACTGCTGTAGTCTTTGAATTCTATTTTGAAGTGCTAACATCTTTTATTTGCCCTTGATCATTATCTTCCAAGAAAATAACATCTCTGCTGATAACAATCTTGTGGACAGTGGGATCCCATAGACGATATCCCTTTACTCCTTTAACATATCCCAAGAAAATACATCTTTTAGATTTTGGATCCAACTTTGTAGTTTTTTGGGCATTAAACATCACATAGGCATGACTTCCAAATATATGGAGGTTGGAATCATTCACTGGGTTACCATTCCACATCTCCATCAGTGTCTTCAACTTAATTGAAGTTGACAGAGCTCGATTCACCACATAACAAGTGGTATTGACTGCTTCTGCCTATAATTTCTTATCTAAGCTTGCAGTTCTCAACATCGCCTCTTGTTCTTTCCAACAGAGTTTTATTCATCTGTTCTGCTACTTCATTTTGTTGCCGAGTGTATGCCGTTGTGAACTGGCTTTTGATGGCTTCTTACTTGAAAAATTCATCAAATTCTTTACTATTATATTTGCCTCCATTATCTGAGCGCAAACACTTGATCTTCTTACCATATTCGAGTTCCACCCGCGCTTTGTAAAATTTAAAAGTTGGAAGCACATCTACCTTCCTCTTGATAGGAAACACCCAACATCTCATTGAATAATCATCAATGAATGTTACAAAAAAATTTACTCCTCCTAAGGACGTAATTGGTGCTTGCCATACATCAGAGTGAATCAATTCTAGAATTTCTTTGCTTCTGAAATTTGATGTGTTGAACTTCAATTGATACTGCTTACTCACAATGCAATGCTAACAGAAAGGTAATGATACCTTTGTGAGACCTGGAAGTAGATTCTTCTCTGCAAGTATCTTCATTCCTTTTTCTAACATAAGTCCAGGCTTTTTATGCTACATCATTGTAGATTTTTCATTTGGACTAGTCACCGCAACGAATGCCTCTCCTTTCTACAAAGTTACTCCCTTCATTATGTACAGATTTGCAATAATTTTCCCTGCTTTCATAAATACCAGCCCTCCTTTAATCACTTTCATGATCTTATTTTCAATCTTAAATTTGAAACCGAGATCATCCAGTTGTCCTACAGACAACAAATTCTTCTTCAGTCCCTCCATATGTCGTACTTTTTCAATAGTCTGAGTTATCCTATCATACATCTTTAACTTGATGGTGCCAATACCAACGATCTTCAAAGCTTGATCATTACAGTTGTACACAGATTCCTCAAAGATAGATTCATAATGATGGAACCATTCTCTTCGAGAGGTCATATGAAAAGTAACTGCTGAATTGAGAAGCAATACATCAACAAATCTTTTCTTACTTCCAATAGTCATTGCCGCTTCACAGACCATTGCTCCTCCATCATCTGAAGTATTTGTCGCATTTCCTTGAGAAATATAATCTTTCTTATTCAGATTCCAACAATCCTTCTTCAGGTGCCCTTTCTTGCCATAATTGTAGCACTTGAAAGTCTTCTTACTCCTGGATTTTGATATACCGTGAACATAACCATGACTCCCACTTAGGCCACGTTCCATTGATCTTCCTCTCGTCACCGCCAAGGCCTCCGCTTATTACAAATTTGCTAGCCTACCTTCCTTACTTTTGCGCCGACTCTCTTCTTCTAAAATGGCAGCTACAACATTGTCGAAGACTAGAGTGCCTGTGTTGTTTGTTAAATTGATGATGAGTTGATCATATGAATCTGGTAGACTTTGAAGTAGAAGTTCTGCACGTTCACTTATCTCTATTGTGTGCCCCAATGATGTGAGTTAAAAAAATAGAGTATTTAAAGTATTTAAGTTCTCCTTCATCGAAGTGGATTCTGCCATGCTTAAAGTGTATAGTTTCCTCTTCAGAAAAATTTTATTGTGGAGTGATTTTTCCTCATACAATTTTGTGAGATGATCTCAAATCTCTTTTGTCGTCTTCTTCTCCTTTATGCTTGACAACACCCCATTTGCTAGTTCCAGATGAAGATTTGCAATAGCATTCTCATCCATCTCATTCCACTTATTATCATCTGTGAATATTGCTGACTTTTCACTGATGACTGCTAAACTGTTATCTTTTCTCAAGATAGCCTTTATCTTCAACTTCCACAATGAGACCCATAACTTCCACAATGATAACTGCTAAACTGTTATCTTTGCTCCCATTGCTTTTATCACAAACATAATTTTGGCTCCCACTATTTCACGTAAATAATACCAGTATGTATGAATAAGACCCATAGTATGAATAATTTCATATATATGAATAGTACCGTATATGTATGTATGAATAGTATCATACACGTGAATAGTACTGTATACTTGAATTACAGTAGCTGCATAGTTTAATGCAAAAGTAAATGCATGAACAGTTGTCATCTTTTGTGGTTACTGTTCACTAACTTTTATTGTGCTCACCTGACCTCCGAATGGATTACGCTAAAAAATTTGTCGTAATTTTCTCACCTCGCTCTGATATCACTTGATGTAAAAATTGATCGGATTAGAGTAGGTTTGTAACTAAATAGGACTGAAGGAATAGTAATGAACAGATAAATTTTACATGAAAAACCCTCCAAATTACGGTAAAAACTACAGGCAAGGATAGAAGAATTTCACTATGAAATTTAGGAGTACAATTTCTCTTTATTTTACAAAGAGAATCACTAACTCTCTTACTAAATAGGAAAAACACTCTCTAAACTTTTGTAAGGATTTAATAGAAGTGATTTTTGGAATATATGAAAACTGATATGGGAAGGCCTATTTATAGGCTTCCCATATGCGTACAACTAACTGTGGATAAACTATCCATAATTAACCTCCTTTTTTTCTTCCTACTATTCCTGACTTTGTGTAGTCGACTACCTTCTATCTTAACTTTGGTGCAATTAGCAATAATCAATAGTGAAAGCCAAATCCAGTGTAGCTTTAACTTAGGAAATAAACTCATCAGAATTTCCACTAATTAGCATATCATTAATATATACTATCAAAGCAATAAAAATACTCATATTAGTGTAAGTAAAGATGCAACTATCTGCTTGTGACTATTGAAAACTAAGTTTACGCAATTGAGAAGTAAACTCAGTGTTCCATTGTCTAGATGCCTCTTTAAGTCCATAAAGAGATCTGGTTAATCTACAAACTTCTCCTGGTTTTGCCTTTGTGCAACCTTAAGGTGGAGTCACGTATAACTCCTCATCAATAAATCCATGAAGAAAGACATTATTGATGTCTAGCTGATAAAGGGGTCAACTTTTGGAAGCAACAAGAGCAAGAATTACCCTCACAGTTACCCTTTTTGCCACAGGTGAAAAAATATCAACATAATCCACGCCCTCCACTTGATTTTAACCTTTAGCTACTAAAACCTATGGGTTTCTCGCCTATATGAAGACTTGTAAGCTGGTAAGTTTGGTTTTCTCTAGTGCATTCAATTCTGCTTACATGGTTGCAACCCAATGTGGATTTGACTTGGCTTCATAATAAGACCTGTGTTAAGTAGTGTGCTGAAGATTGGCCATGAATTCCATATGACAATCAAAAAAACAAGGATTAATTGTAAATGGATAAGCTAGAACTTTATGCTTAAAAAAGGAACTAAATATTGGCAATGCAACTGTGGATGGTGTAGCCGCAATGGAGACAAAGTCAGTTAGCTAGGTCAGAGGTTTTCTAGATCTGGTACTTCTTCTATTATGGGCTAGGTGCGGAGATTGTGCAACTTCATAATTGTGAGTATCAATAACAGGTTAAGTTGATGGTAAACTATGACTTTCAGTTTCATCATAAATGGAAATATGGAGAGGAGATGAGCTAGTTGCATTAAAATTTGGTATATTTGGTAGTCTAGTAGGGGAATGGTAAGGAAAAATGTTTTCATGGAAAATTAAATCTCTACTTACAAACACCTTGTGTGACTACAGATCATACAACTTGTACCCCTTCATTCCTGCTTAGTGTCATAAAAAAATGCAAGGAATGGCCCTAGGACTGAATTTGTCCTTTTTAAGGTGAGTATCAGAAGCATATGCTAAGCAACCAAAAACTTTCATTTTTGCATAATTAGGAGACTTATTATACGAAACCTAGAAAGGATTTTTCCATAATAATTGTTGGACCCCGAACTTTTAGTGAGAATTAGAAATATTAAAATGAATTAAAATGAGTGTTTTTGTATATGAATTGTGTTATAAATGTTATTGTGCTTTAAGAAAATTGATGAGAAAAGAAATTGATTAGTTTTGATGACTTTGATAATTGAGTAGATTTGTATGGTTTATGAAAGTTAAAGTAAATGAGTTGATTAAAATAGAGTTGAAAAGCAAGAACTAAATAGTAAAAGTGTGAGAATTTAGAGAATTAAGAAAGTTTGACTTTTTGGGGATAAATAGTCATAGAGAGTTGACTTTTTGATTTAGGCAGAATTTGAGAATATGATCTTCATAAAAATTGTAACTTCTGTTGAGAGCTTTCTATCGCCATGAAGTATGATATTTTTCGATATTGGGATTGAAAGTTATGATCTTCCGAAGTTAAGGTTATTTTTCTTTGTTTTTAAAAAAATGCTCTTAAGTGTAGGATTATGTATGCAGTGTTTTGAGGCAAATTCTGGACTGATATGTTATGAATTGAGTTAAGTGGTCTTCATGAAAGTCATAGAAGATTTTCCTAGCTTTTAAATGATGTATAATATGTTATTTTTTATTGTGAAAATTGGAAAAAATGAAATTTGGAAGTTTGGATGTTGTTTTAGGATGACACATTTCTCGCAGAAACTTTGATTGAAAAATTGACCTAGTTAGAGGTTGAAATTGCCTTTAAGTGATTCATGAAAGTTTTAGATTATGTTTTTATCTTTCCATTGATGTAAAGTATGAAAATTTTGGACCATGGAATATGGAGTTATGATTTTTAGAAGTTTCTGTACTGTTTGGGATGATCATTAATAGACAGAAAGTTTGAGTGGATTTTTGAACCCTTTATAGATGGAGTTAATTTTTGAGTTCTTCGTTAAAGTTGTAGAGCTCCCTTTTATCTTTCCATTGATACTAAGTTTGTAATTTTTGGAGTTTTGAGTGAAAAGTTTTGAATTTTTGAAATTTTATGTTAAAAAAAGAGAGAGAGGAAATTGCACTCGGCTCACTATCGCGAGCCGGCTTCTTTTTCTCTTCAGCTCGCGATCGCGAGCCGACCATTTTTTTAAGGCTCGCGATCACGAGCCGGCTATCGGGTTTGATTTTTTTTTAGTTTAAATTTCTTCCATTCTTTTGCTTATAACTTTTCCGTCCGACATCTGATTGATACAATTTTTGAAGCGTTGGATTCCTAAGACATCCCTCTATCTCTCCATACCAAATTTGCGATTTTTGAGATTGAATTGAAAAATATTGATTGAATCAAGAGTGAGGATTGGTTAAGTGTTTAAGTTGGATAATTTTCTGAACATGGTTCAGTATTTTGATAATTTCTTGATGTGTAGAGATCCAATTGAACTGATTCTTATTGCAAAATAAAATAAAGACATGGGGCTACAAGTCATATGAAGGAATTGAATTCCAATTTAGGCCCTAATATTTTCAATTTCTGGAGTGAAGTTAGGTGTAATGTTCAGTCTTGGTTTAATTTTGGTTTGAAAGTATTTTGACCATAACTTCTTCATTTCTGAACTGAATTGAGCGTTTTTATGTCATTAGAAACGTAAGACATAGAGGAACATTTCTCTAGAAGGAAGTTTTAGCAAATTCCTTCAATTTGATGATTTAAAAAATGTCCTAACCTAATCATAATTTAATGTTATTTGGGACTTTGATTTATTTTTATAATTTTGAGGAATTAATTAGCATGTTAATGTGAGCAATTAACATGTTAATTTATGTAAGAGCATATGGCATAGTTTGATTGGAATAAATTGAATTAAGTGTTAGAAATTAAAGTGTTAGAAGTGCATAAGGGCAAATTTGGAAGTATACTTAAAGTGTTAAGTTAGAAGGCTTATATGTAAGGGCTTTATGGTCTTTTTGCATTTCATTAAAAAGAAGAAAGGTGTGTTGTCGTATAAAGAAGGAGTAAGGCACGAAAAATGAAAGAAAAAGAACAAAGAAGAGAGGGAAATGAGAAGAGTGTTTCGGTGAAAAAGGAGAAAGAAGAAAAGTGAAGCTAGGTTTCAGTTTTGTTAGATTTTAAGAAGGATTTTTTAGTTGATTCAAGAGGGAAAAGATGGAAGAAGATGAGAGCTCCATCTTGAGCCAGGAAATTCGAATTTTTGAAGAGGATTTAAGGTAAGAGAAATTTTTGAGCTTTGGATTTTTAATGAGTTTTTAGTTTAGATACCTTGGATATTGTATGGGTTTGTGATTTCTAAGCTCAATTTTGGAGATAGCATGGTTTAAATTGTTTAATTTTTGGAT
>JANKOE010000002.1:45498568-45511118 GCA_026284465.1 Erythroxylum citrifolium | reverse complement strand
GTGTTGCATTTTGATTATTTATTAATAATATTATATAATTGTATTATTTTTTTGCATTTAGATGTTGGCCCCCGGCCTCCCCTTAGAGTTGAGTCTGGCTCCGTCCCTGGCTATAATACCTCTCTTCTCTTCCTTTTCTTTCTATGCCTTAATGTATTCTCTTTTTTAACATTATAAGCCACCGAACTTAAAACATATAAGTTATAGTCTAGAGAGGGGGCCCCTCTCATAGTGGGCCCTGGGAAGGTGCCCTGCTGGACCCTGCCCAGGGCCGGCTCTGGGTGCTGGAGTGGTACTGGTGTTTGGCTTTGGACTCGTTAGTGTTTTCATATATAAAGTTCTAAAAGCTAACTAGTATTTAACTCATAACACAAAATCTAAAGAGGCATAAGAACATAATTTCACCAAACTTAGGACTCTATTAAAATAACCCTAGTTATGAATACTCTTACCATAATTTAAGGGGGGACTTTTAGAGGCTTTTGGAGGTCATTTTGTTCTTTTTGTCATTAAAGTTTTCATATAAAATATAATAAATAGAAAAGAACTATCTTTTTTGTATAATTCTTTTCTTTCGCGTCTTTACGTAATCGATTGGATCAAATAGATATTCCTTTAACACAATATAGGTCATCGAAAAGATCTTGGAAAACCACCCAAGCATGAAAGCCTTGTTTTGTTCTTTTTGTCATTATTTAAGTTTTCTTAACATCAAAGAAGCTTATATGCAATGATTTGGAAGGAGATCAACCCTAACTTAGATGCTATTAGAGATATCTTGTAACTTCTTTTCCTTCTTTACTCTCTTTGATACTATGATTGATTTGTTTTTATTTTGTTTTCATTATGTTTAGTAGCAAAATCCCTACTTAAAATTAGGCATGTGATTTATGTTTGCTATTTCAATCATTAATGAATGAATTGTTATTGTTCGGTTAAATTTATTCTCTTTTATCTTAATTGTTATTTTATGTTTGATCATCACATAATTAATTTTAATGATAGCATAAAGAACTGAGAGGTAAAGTATAATCTATATACTAGGACTCTAAATATTCTGCATCTAGAAAAAGGGATTTCCTAGGCTGTTGCAATAACTAATAGATTAATTGTTATTAATGAGTTTGATTATGTTGAATGATATTGAAAGGTGATAATTACCTAGTTGAATATAGCCGCATGCATCAAAAGATGGAGTAGATACCTCGGATTAATTGTTAGTTCAACTTTGATAAAGGTGTAAACATATCCAAACTTAACATAGGAAAGATTGAACTTTACAATATTCAATGAGAATAAGATACAAAAAAATAAAAGAAATTGACAGTCCAAAATGTATATTGATGTATCTTTTATTTGTTGTTCAAAATGTAGATCATTCTAATAATATTATCAAATATGAATATTTAGTTGCAAGATTATTTTTCAAAAATTCTTGTACATAACAATGTTATGAATACTGTATCGACACTAGTACCAGATTGGGTTCTAAAATAGTACTGTACCGGTACTGATTAATATCGGGTACCGTTTTTGATAATTTTTTAAATTTGTAAAATAGTCTTTGATTTTTTTTAAATTACAAATAGTTCATTAGTATATTGTATTAATATACTTTATAATTTTACATCAATATTGTCTCCAAAAATCATAATAATAAAAATTTTAAATAACAACAATTTATTTATTTATATTTATATTAATTTTCTCATATTTTACATATAAATAATAACTACAATTAATATGCAAAAAAAGATCATTTAATCAATATACAAGTATAAAATTAAGAACAATACAAAGTATTTAAAATGTTACAATTTCATCATATAATAAATAATAATTACATGAAAACATCAGATAAAAAATACCAGCCGGTACAACACAAAACTGACCGGTACTTTTAAATATAGTTTCGTATTGTCTTTTGACTGGCACGTATAACACTCATAACTTTAGTACATAATGGAAAGAAAAAAAAACAATTTTTATCTTTTCTTTGGTTGTTTTCTTCATCTTGTTGTAGTTATAAAGTCAATAGTACTAGCCTACTAGGTCTCTTACTAATTAATATATAAATGTGTATTAAAAAATAATTATTGGGGAAAAAACAAACATTAAAAGTAAAAGATATCATGTAATCCTTCCTTTTCCACGTCAGCCACAACGTATATGCATTGCTTTTCTCTTCTTGTCTTTTTGGTGACGTGTTAGTCCTCTGTAATAAGAATAATGACAGCATTTCTCTCATCTCTTGCTTCCTCTAATTCTCCTCCAAACTGCCGACCCGCTTACATTGAAATTCCAATACTGTCAATACCCATTTCAAAGATCAAAGCAAGAAGAAATGGGCGAATGGATGACCTGAACAATGGCCCCGTATTGAACTGGGCGCTCTTTTCTTCCAGATCTAATCTATATGGATCACAAGCTGTGGTCCAATAGATATTTACAGGATTGATGTTCCAAAATTTAAAACTTTAATAAGAGAAAATTTTTTAAAAGTTTGATTCCCAAGCTATCAAGGTGTGTGAAGGGATAAAGCCACCACAAATGTGGAGAACGAATACATAAAACTCACTGGTATTGACAGATAGTAACTTTATCCAATTCATTGTGATTCCTATTAGCGTTAAGATGACTTTTGTTCTTGATTCCTTGGCAAGTATTTAGGAGGAAGAGAACATGGTGAAACGGACCGCGGAATAATTTCTCACGAAGCTCTCAAAAGGATCCTTAAAGAGGACGGACCGCGGAATAATTTCTCACGAAGCTCCCAAAAGGATCCTTAAAGAGAGTGACCACTAAATCACTTATACAATCATCACCTTTCACTTACGCAATTCTAACACAATAACTTATTAATTCTATTTTTAAATTATACTCTTTCCGATTTATAATAAGTATCATTTTAAAAAAATGCACGCTTGTTAAGAAAGTTAATAAAATTATAGATATACCCTTATTAATACTTCCATGAATTATTTTGAAATTGTGATTTGTGTAATTAAGATGAGAGAGAAATTACATATTAATAAGAAATTGTGAGAGAAATTGCATATTAAATTGTCTTGAAATTATGATCTGTGTAATTAAGATAAATTAAATGTTAATTTTGGAAGTAAAATTACAAACATGCATATAAAGTCAAGAATGACACTTATTTTGAATAATTAAAATGTATCGATACTTATTATAAATCAGAGAGGTATGATTAAGATTTGAACTTTGAACGTAGGATGACCCGGGCCAAAATCCCCAAAAATGATCATTAAAGGGGAGTGAGTACCAAATCACTTATCGAACTAAAAGTCAATTCTTCTGGTAAGGGATTCTGACTTGGAATGCATTTGCACCCACAAATGTGGTTGGGAGTGATTGAGTTCCGTGCTCTCCTTTTATGCCACTTCTTGATGGTTTTAGCATATTCGCCATTCATTATTAGAAGGAAACGAAACAAATCGTCTTTTTGTTGTTTTTTTTTTTTTGTTCTTAGTGGAAAAATTTTTTTTTTAAGTAGTGGGAAAGGTTAACCACTACTAAATTTTGAACTCTAATATTAATGTTAAACCTGCTAGTTTTCCTCTAGATTGAAAGTACTCCATTGCTACGTCTTTTAAGTCTCAGAACACAACAGCATCAACATATCAAATATACGGATACCCACAATTTCAAACGGACACATGTAATTTTATTAATTGAGCTCAACAATTTTACGGTAAATCAGATATGCAACAAGGTTCCTTCAACACAGAGTAATACCGATTATTGTAACTAATAGTTGCCCAAACCCAAACCCAAACCGTAAACAATCACGAAGTTAAGAGTTCTTGTTTTTCATATCCGACCCAGTTGTTTCGCATTCGAACTTGTCCTGGGCAAGTCTTCCCCAATGGGGGTTACCATACCCGGATGTCCACCAACCATACCCGTACTTGCATTTCTAACGCCATAATATACAGCTTGATTCACTCCGTCCGAAGGCACTACCCTGGCAGCCTCGTACGGATCTAACGATGTCAACGGCCTGACGGGCATCGCCCCATATACCTGGCCCATACCCGGAACCTGTTGATGATACCCAACTGGTACTTGGCCCGTTGGTATCTGGTACGATTGTAATTGAACAGCTTGGACCGGAACATTTCCCTGTGGAACTGGTCCAGGAACATAATAAACAGGTATCTGTTGCATAGGCGGTCCGGAATAATGAGAATCCGATACATAATGCATCACATTGCCACCCGGATACCCGGCTGATTGCGTCATCTGAGGCTGCGAGACAACCCCAATCGAACTTTGCTTCGGTTGAAAACTTAAATCCGGCTTTTCGGGTTTGGTCTTAACGGGTGGAAGGTCCGGAATGGAAGGGACCATTGGAGCTGTAGACGAAGTGGAGCAATACGGAGAAGCAACAACCGGGGCAAGAGAACCGGGGTCCGATGCCGACACGTTGTCCCGCAAAACAAGTCGAGACTTGGCTCTTGGCTCACGAGGAGGAGGAGGAGGAGGCTGGGTCTCATCGGAATTATCCAACCCGAATAAGTAATCGGGTACTTCGGAGACAATGGAGGATGCTTCAGATCGTCCTCGCTCAAGCTGAGAACTGGTGTTAAGAGCATCCAGGAACCAGTGTTCGCGATTCGTGGAGCCGTCTAAAAGCGAGCTGATGCTACTAGGACGGGACTCCTCTCCGTTAGGGAACAAGAAGAGTCGGAGCCGAGCCGAGCGTGGGTTCTGATTGTGGAAGACGCGGTCGTACTCTTCTATCATGTTCTCCACGTCCTCATCAGTGGTGACAGAGATCAAAGCGTCGAGATCTTCATTGGGTAGCTGATACTTGACGCTCATGTTTGCAATACCTGACACCAATATATAACACCTTATATAGTTTCTTGACGCTCAAGCTTGCAATACGCGACACCAATATATAACACCTTATATAGTTCTAAATTATATAGTTTCACTTCAAGCTCGAAGCTATAATGGGCCTCTTCATATAAAAACTGTTTTCTGATTGGGGGGTGTACCAGAGAGCTTGGAGAGTTGGGTCAGGAGGGTGGAGAAAGTGGTGGAGCGATGGATAGCGACGATGCGAGTGTCGCCGCCGACATAGCGGAGCTGATTGTCGTGAGGGCGAGGAAGAATATTGCCACCAAAACTACACATGAATCGGAAACGTGGATCGTGGGTGGATACGTAGTGGTCAGACCTGGGTGAAGATGCCACGGAGTCGTTGGCGCCGCTGCAGTCCAGCTCTGACGGGTGAAATGATGCCATTTTCACTTTCTTCTGGTGTATTAGAATTGGAAGAAAAAGTTGGCAAATTTAATCAGATTCTGGCAGAAGGAAAAAAAAAAAAAGTAACAACGATAACAGTAAAGAGGAAGGAAGAGAAGAGGATACAAAGTGGTCAGGTGGAGGTCGGGGCGCGGGGGTGGATGCTGGATTCTCGGCTAATATAAAGAATCACAGCTTTGGATTCTAGAAGGGCATTGACACTGTAAAACCATAAAAACTGTAAAGGTCCAAGAGAGATGTCTGCTGCTATCCCACTTTATCGAGCGTATCTCTGTCTGTCATGAACCAGGATCACAGCCGCTGACCTGGCAGAACCAAAAATGGGACTAGAAGGTTACAGGTCTCATGATATGGGAATATAGCATGTTCCCGACCTCATAGGGTAATGTCTCATTTGATATGACATAAGCATAACATTTTTGCATGGATGTGCCGCCCTTGTACAGAATAGTGGTGGTGGAGGTTTGGGCGGTGGGATTGCATATATATATATAGGTAGGTATATATTGTGGGATTTGGTCAAGCACAATAATGGTGGATCGGTAGGGCACATTTTCTTTTTCATCTCACTCTCTTTGTCAAGGTTCACATCAAAAGTTGGCATTGGCCAATTGGGCTGATCTTATTATGTCTATTGTTGGAAAGCTATTGAGTTAAAAGCTATAACCATCAATTGATACTATATATAATCGTAACAAGTGGTGTTTCTAATCATACTTCAATTACGTCATAACAAGTAAATAATCGATAACCAGCTCTCTTTTTAAAAACAATATTACACGTATACACACACGAATATATATATACGAATATATAGTGGTCGGGTCGGCCTACTAAGGCCTGGCTCAGTGAGGCCCGACTTCAAGTCCAAGCATTAACAGCCCAGTAATAAAAAGTCGTCCCCCATGCAAACATGATCATGGTCATAGAAACCTAAACTTAATGGCAACCTATCGCATATATAAGGCAACGCTCAACCATGATAGAGGTATGGACTAAAAACCCTAGCTGTCTCTTTGCTCTCAAAAACCTAGATTCTCCAAAAACACTGACTTGAGCGTCGGAGGGGCCTTCCGGGAAACAACCCCCGGAGAGTCTTTTGCTTATTTTGCAGATATACAGCAGTTCGGAATTTCCGAAATTATGGAACCAAATAAGGACGTGCCGGATCAACAAAATCTGGCTGAACTACCTTATATTAATATATAAATAAAATTTAATGTAATAGTGTCAGTACGCCGTAACTAGAACAGAAACAGAGGATATGTGCAAAGATTGGATTTTTTATTTTAAGATCTTGAAAGATTACAAATGTGGACAGTCCGATGTCTGTTGTTAAACCGGCAAAGAAAATGGAAGGAAATCAAACGTCAATGTTGAGGATTAAAGCTAAGCAATAACGACAAAAAAAGCCGACAACTGCCTTTCTTGATAGTGCTTCTCTTTTAAAGACTAAAGTGGCAATAAAAAGCAAATTATGTAACTGGACTTGACATGTAATTATTTGGCGAAGCCTCAATCCTACATTAATTTTGGTCAAAAGCTTCTAACATGATCAAGACTTGCTATTAAAAATGCTACTTGCATAAATGGTTTTTCAAGCTGCTTAGTACATTGTAAACAAGATTAAAATGATATTATAATTACGAGATTCTTATTGCATTTGTGTATTATCTCTAAATTGTTTTATTAGAATTGAACATTAATAGAGTATAAAAAAACTAGTACACGTTGTACTTTTTCTTATGAAGAAAGCAGTTGATCTCATTGACTAAAGTATAGAAATATTTAAACAAACAAGTAGGTGCATGTTAGAGGACAATTTCACTAAATTGATACCATATGATAAATCAATTTAGAAAATTATTTGAAAGTATATAGAAATTCTTATTGTGATGATTGTATAACTCTGTACAAGTGATAATATAATTCGAGATCACCAAAACAAATAAGAATTGTTATATTTTGATACCATTTATGACTTATTTTAGTCAATGATAGCGCAGTTAGTAATCATTGGATATGACATAAACTATATGGAGATAGCTAAGTAATTAATATAGGATTCATCACCTTAAAATAATAATGAAGAATATTTAGTCGTAAATAGTAGAATAACGCTTTGTAAATAGTTTACAAATGTTATTAATAAAATCAATTACTATTGGTAGAAAACTAATATGATTGAACTTGAATGGAGTAAACATTCATTTCATATTTTATGTCTAATCAAAATATTGTAAGATGAAATGATTGAATTATACAAAAAAAATCATGTACTGAAAGGTTAGTTAAAACTACTTGACATTTCTAAATATTTGAGTGGTCATAATATGTTGCTAGATGTTAATCTTAATTTATAGATATAAATTGCTTAATTAAAGATAAATTAAAAGAGTTTAATTTATCTAATCCTAAATATGATTTAGGGTTAGATTTGTATCCATTACTAACATATTTAAGAATCTAATGGGTCACACATAAAAAGCAGGTTAAAAAGTGAAAAGATATTTTAATCAAGTTGAACTTGATTGTAAAGTTTGAAAATTTTTATAATTAAATATGAGATATTTGATAAATAAGGATTAACATGAAATATTGAATCTTATTTGAGCATAATTGATATTTAATTAGAAGTATTTGTAATTCTTATTAAAATTTAATTGAAATTAAACTTTAATTTTAATTAAATTATTAAAATATTCAATACGTATTATAAATAAGCTTAACCTTTAAGGGAGCTATCATTTATTGCCTCTCTCTATAAAGTTACAGAATTCTCTCAACACGTTTTGTAAATACTGTTAGAAGTCAAACATTTGTATAATCATGGTAGTTAAGATGAACTAGATTCGGAAACGGTTCAAGAGATACAATAAGAAAATGATCAAGCTTCAGAATAAGGTATGAGTTAAAATTTACGCTTTATTATATTTTATGTGTTAATTATTTCATAAATTTTAAAATGATCTTGATTTTTGAAAATTAAAATACAAAAGATTTTCATAATTGTTCAGTTGCGTGCAAGAACATATCCCATCCTAATTTCTCAACAAAAATAACATAAAATTAAAATGAATTGTAAAAGAAATCGACTTAATAATCCATTATTTTAAAATTTTAGTTAAGATATAATGTCTTTTATTCCATATAGCTCACTTAAACTTAAGTTCCACTTCATTTTCTCATCTATCTTCGTCTTCAATGAATGACCATACAGTTTGAGCATGTATCCATTAGCTAATGTTAGTTTAAAGTTTACAGGAACTCAGAAAGCAAAGCTCTAGAAAATATTGTTGTTAAAATATTCTATTTTTGGCATTATTTCAATTTTAATTTATTTGGGATATCTTTTGTGATAAGAAAGTTGATTAGGTATAAGATCAATTTTTAGCTACTGTGCTTGGGCACTTTCAGAGAACAATTACAAAGTTTTACAGCAGTTTTTTTGTTTAAAGATTCTCCATGATTATGTCTCAATGTCGCTACGCACTTAGGAGAGTTTTTCATTGACTCAAGTGTCTTTGTTTCAAGTTAATTACTTGGGTTGTTTTTGTAATTCTTTGTTTCAAAACTGTGTGTGGCTAGTATGAGGTGGTCATGCTATTGGGTATGAGATACTCTGATAAGTACGAGTGGATAGCATTAAAGAGTGAGTGGTATCAGTTCCGTGATAGTCTTGTGTAAGCTTATTGTATTATCGTAAAAGTTGATTAATCTAGACGAGGACCCCATAAACATAAGCTATTTGTGCCCAACTGCGTTAATAACAAATTTCTTATATTTTGTGTGTGTGATTTTTTGTTGTGCACTTAATTTGTTCGCTTACAAAAGAATTTTGGAAATCTCGGTTGCTTGTGAGAAGCAGCTATAAATTTTAGTTAAAAACAACAATGACAAAACAGAAATTTTGTGGAACTTCGCCTTTGGATTTTTCAATCGTCATAAGATTATTGGAGAAATCATGCCTTACAGCTTGGGAAGTAGCTTTAGCTCTGAATCTAAGCAGATCTTATGAATAGACTGAATCAAATTGTAGTCAGATACTAACTGACAAAACATGGTATCTAATCAGGCTCTGCTAGTTGCGTTTAGAATCCATGATCATGATGATCGTAACCACACATGGTAAGATTCCTTAAAGATAAGGGTTATTATGAATGTTACCTTCTTCCATGTCTTAATCCTCGGATCTCATGTAAAGGACATGGAGGAAAAAATAAGCTATTGCGAGCATTAGCCTTCGAAATCAGAAAAAAGAAAAGGAAAAAAAAAGAAGAGGGATGTCAGATGTTGATGATGCGTAAGGAAATATAAAAAGATCACACCAAAATTCAAGGAAGTGATAGACACACGAAACATGAAGGACCCATTTCATGTGTAAAAGCGAAAGGGTAAGACAATATGCAGGGGACAGGATTTTACTGTGAGATGGAGCAATGGAGGAGTTGATGACTGTGAAATCTACTTGTACATCTTCCCATATATTAAGCTGCAGATTCTCTACTAGGGGAGGGTAATATTTTTGGCCACTTACTAGGGGGGTGAAACCTGGAAAGTGTTATAGGATGTGACTCTGGAAATTGATATATGAATGGTAGGTGCAGGGCTTGTGTATGGATATAAATATTAGAGTTTAAGAGAAACATTTTCGCTTACGGGTTCAATAGCCATGGCAGAGTTCAAGCACTTGGTGATTGTTAAGTTTAAGGAAGGTGCTCCAGTGGAGGACATCGTTAAAGGATTGGAGAAGCTGGCTTCAGAGATCGATCATGTCAAGTCCTTTGAATGGTGAGAGTTCATCCCATCCTCTCTGGTTCCCTATATAAGCTTCAAGTAATGAACATTCATGGCGCTTGAAAATATTGTTCTTCCTTTTATTGTGTCCTAAAATGAATCCTGATGGATGAACTAGGAGCACCAGACTACTAATTTTTGTTTAAGCAACTAATCACCAAGAACATGCAACGCTTCCTCTTAGAGTCAACAAGAAGTAGCCATTTCCAGCTGTTACGAGTCACCAAAGTTTCTTAACCTGACTTAATATTTCCTGGAAACTGAATAAAATTCTCAGAAACTACTTCGCAAAAGCCATTTTTAATGGAAGTTCTGCTGCAGTTAATATCTGCCCTTTGTCTTGACATGCAGGGGACAGGAAATGGAAGGGCATGAGATGCTTACTCAAGGCTTTACACATGCTTTTTCCATGACTTTTGAGAAGAAGGAAGATTACACTGCGTTTCAGAACCATCCCAATCATGTTGAATACTCTGCCACATTTTCTGCAGCTATCGAGAAAGTGGTGGTTCTTGATTTCACAACTGTTCGAGTTAAGCCACCCGTTTGATCGATATAACTTTAATCCCAGAATTAAACTGCAGGTCTTGTAATGGTGTGTGATTTTCTCTGTGTTTCAACTTTTTTTTTTCCACTTTCGAATTTTCCTGTTGTTTATTATGGTCATTTTGCATTGCAATGAACACACAGGTTGTCCTACTATGAAATAAATGATATTTTCCTGAACCCTTTTCTCAATTCAATACAGCAGTAGTGATTAGATTACTTTCTGATCTTGCTGCTAAATCTTAAAGAAAGGACAATTGATAACACAAGTAAAGGGTTAGCCTTAAATAAGTGTCCCTATTCCTTGTATCCCATAATCGATTTTCCAGAAATGGATCTGCAGACAAAGATTTTCCACGGCTGCTAACATTATGAACTGTGCCTTCCTATGCATGGGAAAGTCCCAAGTTTCCAGTTCACGAAGTTGAAGATAAGAGATTATAACTCATCTCAAATTTGAAGAAAATAATTAGTTAAAGAGTAGAAATACATTAAGACACCACTTGGATCAAATTGATCACGTACCTGAAAAATATCGACTATGGTTTCTCGAATATAAAAAGAATGCATGAAAACCAAATGGTTCCAAGTTTCAAACATATAGCATGTGAACCCTTATGAATACACACAAGGGTGAGTGGTGACAGAACATTAGGCCTTACAACCCATCCTTCAGATATAACAAAAGTGAGATAAGAAAAGGAGAAACGTGCAGCAGAATCTTCAGCCTGTAAGTGAAATTCTAGTAAAAGAAAGGAAGTTCCTTGGGACAATCTAAATTCCAGCCAACAAAATGATTGAGAACCAAAAGAGAAGGTAAAATGAGAAATGTGAGGAATGCATGTTCTCTGTTCTTTTATCGGCCTGAGGCCACTCAATGATAGAAAGAACAGACAGAAAAGTAGCTCATTATTCATGAGATCATCCCAAGATTAGAAGTAGATTCTCTCAAGAAACAGGGGATTTTAGGTTCTCTCCTTCTGATCCTCAATTCCCTCCTTTCAAACTGTCTATCCCAGAATGCTTCCGCTTGTCTTTTTGGGAAAAATCTGGATTTCCAGATACAAATGTTTCATCCCCTGCAAACCATATATGATCTTATGTAGATCTCAGAAACTGTTACTTTAAAACCTCTCTTGGTCTTTCTGCCAGTCTCTGACTCTCTTCTGTTACTTGCTTCTATCTGCTGGATTTCACTTCTCTTCAACTTCATGCACAGCTGATCTTAATCAGACACTTAAGGTTAGAAAGATCTTGAAAAGCTTGGCAAAGCTTTTCACTGAAGAGTGATGATGCGAACGAGGGACATGAACTTGGGACAAGGGTACGTTTTGGCATCCCTGGCCATACCAGATATCTGTAAAATGAGTGACATTTTGGTATTGAATGAGTCAAACTCTAAAACGATATTATTTTTATAGTCTTTATTACATCATTAATTTTTTTAAACTAATCAAAAAATGAGCATCAATGTCAAAAAAAAATCAAAAAATGAGTATCATAGTCACTTGATAGTCAGAATTACCTTTTGTACATTTCAGACATTAAATCTCACTTATCACGTAGCAATGAATTTCATATTTATATATTTTAGACGGTAGATCTTAAGGTCTTACTTATTATGTGAAAGTTAAATTACATTTTATTTAAAAATAAAAAATAATTCTACACTAGTATTGACAGTGGATTTATTTTGAATGTTTTTAAAATGTTAAAGTTTAATTTGAACGATTCAAAACGTTAGAAGTTTGTTTTATATTTTATTATGGTCATTAAGATTCATAATATCCTTTTAGTCATAGCTGAATTATACATTTCAAACAGCAGATCTCACTTCACTACAAGAAAAATAGAGTTTAGCGACGGAAATTACCGACGGAATTTGTACATATTCCGTCGGTAAGCTTAA
>JANKOE010000002.1:45154559-45172368 GCA_026284465.1 Erythroxylum citrifolium | reverse complement strand
GATATATATAAAGTTTAATTGTCATTATTATTTATTATTAAGATTTTTGAAAACATGGTTGATGTAAACAGTAAACTGGTAAAGTATACAATACAATAGTACAATAGACTAATGAACTATTTTGTAAATTTTAAAAATTTTAGGGACTATTTTGTAAATTTAAAAAATTACTCGAAACGATACCTAGTACTCACCGGTATCAGTACATTTTCATTTTAGAACTCAATCCGGTACCGAGCCCGGTACGGTATTCATAACTTTGATCCTTATTGTTTATATAGTGAAGATGCATGTACAAATGTTGATATTATAATCAATCTTTTTAATGTGAATGAATACAACAATGTTTTTCTAATGAAGAGTAATCAAAGAAGATAAATGGAATTAGATTGTATCAAAAAGGTTCAAATTTTGCTAAACTATACGTAAAAAGAGAACTTATTATTAAAAAATGCAGTTAGGTTTTCATAATTTTAGTTTCATTCTTTACTTATTAATAATATACTTTTATATTTTTATTATAACTCTTAATTTAAAATACAAATAAGTAGTAAAGATTTTTTGGTGAAGTGCTTCAATCTCAATAAAACTTACAATTAGATTACTTAATCAAACTACGTATGCATAAGTGGTGAAAGTAATCGAATTGTTTTTTTAATAATTAATTACAAAAGAAATAAAATCATTTGAAACATTAAAAATTTAATGACCTTGTTTACATTAATTATAATTTGAAGATAAAGAGTTGGATTTTATTTTTTAAGTGATTATACTTTTATTAATAATATTATAATTTTTATTTATATATGCAAAGTGATTAATAAAAAAAAGCATATTAATTTTTGGATTGAAAAAGAAGAACCATCACTTGAATTTGATTATGGTAAATTAGAAAAAAACGATTTGCAAAAAAATAAATTTTTATCACAAATAAATATAGAATGTTTGTTGATGGTCAATTGATATCTTATGTTAACATATTTAAAAATTTAAAGTATAATATGTCACAATTTAAAAAAATTCATACATTACCGATATAAATTTATTTAAATGTAGAATAAGATGTTGATGCATATAATCTGAATAAAAGTATAGTTTTTAACTCTTTAAATAGTGTTGGAGAGTTTGAAAATACAATATTAATTGTTACCATTACTTTAAATATTAATTTTAATTAGAATTATTAGATTTACTATTATTTGATTAAACATTAATTGATATTTTTATTTTAATAAAATATTTTATTTTTCTTATTATTATAATATTTTTTACTTTTTATTCAATATATAGTAGTTTTATAATTTTGATCCTTTAAATCCTAAATTCATCTGGTCCAATTTTTTAAATAAATTTCTTTTACAATTAAAAAGTTGAAAACATTTTCTTTTATCCACGCATCTGAACATATTTTATGTATCTGGCCGCTATATAGCGTCCCTGCATTATTCCTCTTTTCATTACTCTTTTTCCTTAACATTAAACAAAGACAAAGGTGAACCTCAAATTACCAAGCTCCTGCCAAAACATGCGGAGTAACTAAAAGAAGAAATGTTTTGGTTTTATCTACCGATAAAAGCCACTACTTGCAGTTACAGTTTAATGGTCAACAAGGGACATTCGTTTCTAGTCTTTCCTTTGCAGCCATTTTTTGTAGCGTTTATAGTAATCCTACACTTAACCCTTTCTTAAGAACTCCATTTACAGACGATACCTGGAAGTTGAAGAAATCTTTCTGTCCATTTGAGTTATTTAGACGGTAATACACTACATTGAACATGTTTGCCTTGAGGCCATAGAATTCTGATGAGTGTATACTCTTCCTGCTTCCATTGTCTCTCTACTCCATAATTTACGTGAAGCAAATTGCTATCACATGTCTTGCAGCGACGGAGTTGGCTTGTTTGTGATGGAAACCAATTTATATATGTCTTTACACTCAACCCTTTTAAGATTGTGTATATTCTTGCTTCTCATAGATTTATTCTCTCTCCTGTTACCTTGTGAATGCTCTCAGTCATCATTTCAATTCCTTGGTAATTGTTAGCCATTACGGGTTGATTGTGAGTAGTTTTGCTACAATATATTCAACAAAAATGTTATCATTTGCCAACATTTTGTGGCACCGAAGTTTCTTACGAGACCCAGTCCGCATATCAATAAGAAGCTGGCACGGAGACCCTATTCCTGTAGCATGGAAGAAGCCTAAAGTAGGGTGGACAAAATTGAACTTTGATGGTTCGCGCAAAGGCAGAGCTGGCCATGCAAGCATTGGAGGTGTCTTCAGGGATCACAAGGCCGAGTTTTTGCTCGGCTACGCTGAATCCATTGGAAAAGCCACTAGCACGGTGGCTGAATTGGTTGCCCTAAGAAGAGGCATGGAGTTAGTGTTAGAAAATGGATGGAGCAATGTGTGGCTTGAAGGAGATGCCAAAACATTACTGGAAATAATCGTGCAAAGGAGGCAAGTTAAATGCGCAGAAATGCAAAGGCATATTAATGACATAAACTTGATTTTGCCAGAACTTAACAACTGCATTGTCACTCACGTTTATAGAGAAGGCAATAGAGCTGCTGACAAGTTGGCTGCGATAGGGCATGGATTAAAGAAGCCTCAGGTTTGGTGGCACAGACCTCCTGATGGTGTCTTGCAGATTATGCATGAAGATGCTGAAGGCAAGATCATTTTTCGAAACCGGTAATAATCAGATAAATTAATTTATGTATGTATTGGTATACTGTATACATATGTACGAACTATGCAAGTTGTAGTTGCTTCAATAATCTGCAACTAGAAATTCGTTTTTTTACCCTAAATTTAGGACAAGCATATAGGATGAGCTCAAGGGTTAAGGATTCTTGACTTCAAATATGTAGCTACTTGGTTGAAATAAACCTTATTTAAGGATACAAGCACTAATTTCTTACTTATCTGCATATTAATACTCGGTAATATATTTAACTTTATTAGTTAATTAACACTAAATATTTAGCTAAAAACATTTGGCTAGCTAATAACTTTTATTTACAAAAGCCTAGAAAAAAGTTTTTAGCTAAGATTTAACAAAACGTCGCCTATAAATTTTAGATACGAAATTAAAGCTAAATTTTGTGACTTTTTTATGACGAATGTAAATCGCAACTAATGAATATTACCGACGATTTTATTATTTTTAGTGACGAATTTGTTCGTTGCTAAAAGTATCTTTTGTTGCGGTGTTTATAGGGATGCTTTTACAAATCGTAATCTTTTTAACAGTATAAATGATTCAAGGGTAAATTTTGGATTAAGTCAATTTATGCAGAAATGAGCTAATTTAATTAGCTTGATGACTACAGAATATAGTTATTAAAACTTGCACTAGGAAATGCCATTGTCTGATAAGCTATTGCGAATAATTTCATCTTTCATTGCTAAGTGATTACTCCAATTAAGCCAAAGCATGATACCATAGTTTGCTTGCAGCAGGAGTTTAGCGTGTCCTGCACAAAATTCCAAACTTTCTTTCCAACGTGTACGCCAATACAACAGTAGCAGACTCTTTCTAATATACCTTATGTATCTCTCGAGATATTCCCATTTAATGTCTACTTCAAACTTAAAAAGCCGTTCATCTGTTTTTCCAAAATATAATTAGAAAAGGAACTTCAATCCTCTCTTGGATTGACAAAAGCATGAAAAGAACTGCATAATTTCGTATATTCTTTGTCCTAGGCTTATAGCTTGGTTCTAACAATCTTGACTGACTCTGAACTATAATAAGTTCCACATAAGATCTCTACATACGAGTACTGACTTCTATATATATATATATATATATATTCATAGGATTATGTATCTAAAAATATAGATTATAATGTTATTTATATAAGGAATGGTAAACAATAATATTGTATAATTGTAGGTCAAATTCTTAAAATTTGACCTACCATTCAAGCAGTCAGAAACCTGGACTAACGGCCATGAATTGTGAATACCGTTCTCAGCTCAAACATAACTAATGAACAAATCTTGGTTGACCCAAAATGCATAAGACGTGAAGGTTTCATTGCATTAGGGCAAGTGTAGTACAAGCTACTGCAGTACAAATTAACTAGATGAAGCAGTACAGATCTCCTGATTCTCCAGGCAATTTTCTAATGTTTACACCATTTGCCAAGCTTACATGTAAGACTAACGCAATATCCTTCCAACCAACAAGAATAAAATTTGCAAAAATGATAGTACAGATGAAAATGGTTGTCTGTACTACATATGAAATAGACAACTAATTATATATCTATAGAAGCAAAATACATCAACATTTGTGGATCTGAGGAAGCATAAAACGGATCCTTTCCAATGGGAAAATCATCATTGAGTGCAGCGTTGATGAGTTCCTCCAATTCTTGTTCTAAATTTCACCAGCGCTGCACTCAATCATGTTTTTCACCGTTTTGGGACGTGGTTATCAAGAGGCTGCCAATCAATCTTATGGTGGAAATTAAGGTAAATCACCCTGGAAATGGTATGACAAACCGAATCCTCTAACTTTTTTACTGATTGCAGCCTGTTGATAATACCAACTTTCTTTGCTTCCCAGGAGTCCCTTTTATTTTATTTTATTTTTTTATCACATCTTCAAAATCAAGGAAAATGACTTTCCTTTGTCTGCTACTGATTTAGGCTGTATCAGGTCTTGAATTGACGTACTCCCCAACATCTGCAACTACTCGCCCAGGAATTCCTTATTGGAAATTAGAGGCACTGGAGAGAGGAGATTGTATTAATAGAGGATCATTGCAGCTGCGTAATGTTCCAGGCCTGGCAAGCTCTTTTACCTAGTTAAAAATAGAAAGACACACCTTTGCTGTTCACTAAAATCAGTCGATCAAAAGCTGCAATTTTTACTAATTAGATGACCACACAACACAAGCAGTGTAAGGATCAGATGTCTAATGTTACTCCCAGAAATTGGAAATTAACAATAAAAAGGGGCCTGGACTCTTAATACTGCTTGTAGTCAAGTCTGTATCTGTAGAGTTTTCCTTTAGAATCTCGGGAATAGATAAGCATTGAGAAGCCTGTCTCAGGTGTAACATTGCACGCATTTTGTGTCACCACGTCTGTTGAGTCCTTTCGGCCCGTTTTTGGCATTGTTGTTATTGGCAGACAGAAACGTAACAGCAGTTAGTAGGATACTGAATACCAATTTATTGACTCTCGCATACCTTGCTTGATCTGACAATTGTGGTCGGCAGTTGTTATTAGACCTAGTCAAGGCCCATTTTATTGATCTTGATAAAAAATTAATCTTACTATAAACCTGAAACTTTCGGGGAGAAATATCAGTCAGTCCAACACATTAGCATAGAAAAATTCCTGAAATGATTACTGAACGGTTCCTAGGATCATCCTAACATAGGCAGACTGGCAAATAGCATTACCATTTTGGGATCAATCATTTCAGTTCTTTCTCATTACTAATACCCCAAAACATATGCGTCTATTAATCATGACATTACTTTAGGATTAGTATTATGAATAAAAAAAGAAATAGAGGAACAAGGGACCATTCTCACAGACATCTAATCTCTAAAACCTCTAATGCTCTGCCATCAGTTGACATGCAATACCTTACTGAATTTGTTAGGTTGCTTTTCAGTTAAACAGAGCCTTGTTTCCTAATCGAACTTACAAGCAGCAGACTCTTGAGTCGAAACATATAATTTGCAGGAACGAATTGAAAGTTGCAGACTCTTAAGCCTTATTCCTGGTTCCATACAAGATGCTTCGTGCCTGAAAAGAAATCTTCTTATCAATGACATTGATATGCCGGATATAAAAATAAAATTGCAGATAATAACAAAAAGCTGCCATTTGGTACCAGCCAATTCTGCGGAAATTTTTGCACATTAACAGCCTCTAGAATTCTTAAAATAAAAGAAAATAGGGAAAATTTTGTACTTGATGAAAAGATTCCTTCACAATGCTTCGTAGCAAAATAGAAAAGCCAGTGGGTTCTGAGAGAGGTCGTGATCTTATCAACCTCTATGTCTCTTGATACTAATCAATGGCTTCCACTCCATTGGGTAATCTGAACCCTTCCTATTGAAGATTTCGAGACCCAAATTCGACTCCTCCTTTCCCCTTTAATTACGCTCCAAACCATTCCTTCACTTCATACAATAAATGCTCTAAAACCCTTCACTAAATTCACTTCGCTCTCTCTCTCTCTCTCTCTCTCTCTCTCTCTGTTCACAATACCAGCAGCTAAACTGTTTCCTTTTTCCGTCACGTTCCCGATAAAGCTTGTGACTTGCCCGGAAAGTTCGGGGAAAGCAGGTACCTTTGCAACAATGGAGGGCGATGAACCCTTGCCCGACCATCTACGTTGCAAGAGAACAGACGGTCGACATTGGCGGTGCAACAGAAGAGTCATGGAGGACAAGAAGCTCTGCGAAATCCACCATCTTCAAGGCCGTCACCGACAGTACAAGAAGAAAGTGCCCGAATCGCTTAAATTGCAGAGGAGGAATCGGAAACCGACAGACATTGCAGGTTCTTCGATTCGAGGCGTTGAAATTAGGGCACAAAAAGATTCCAAATTGGTGAAATTGGTTAAATTGGTGAAGTCCGGGAAGAGAAAGAGATCGATCGGGGAATCGGAGTCTGTGGAGGACGTGACGAAGAAGAGAAAGATCAAAAGAGGGGATTTGCAGTTGGAGCTAATAAGAATGGTGTTGAATAGAGAAGTGGACAAGAGAAAGAAGAAAAAAAAGAAGAAAAAACAGGAGATAGAAATAGAAGAGAATAAAAGTGATAATGATAATGAGAGTGGTAGTAATAGTGAAGGAGAGTTGATGAGGGATTTGCCCAATGGGCTTATGGCGATTTCTCCAGCAAGGCATTTTGGAGGTAATGGAGGTGCTGCCACTGTCACAACCACCGCTTCTTCTTCACATTGTGATATCAAAATTGGGGCTGACACTAGTACCTTAGCTAGAAGGTGCTTTCGATCTAAGAACATTGAGCCTTTGCCTATTGGGAAAATGCAGGTTGCTTGAATTCTGTTCTCGTTTAGTGTTTTATGGTTGCTATAATGTACATTGTTGGTTAGTTGCTTCGTTTTGGTGTAAAACGATTTATAGGTGGTGCCATATAAGAGGGATTTGGAGAGACTGAGGAAGGGCAAGAGGAAGAGGTGCCACTGGTGTAAGAGGTCCGGGATGCAGACTTTAATAAGGTGTTCAAGCTGTCAGAAAGAGTTCTTTTGCATGGACTGCATCAAAGACCAGTATGCTTCTGCTCCAGTGAAAGTTTGTTGATTTCACTTAAGCTCTTTGTTTTCTGTTTGGAATGATAAGTAATGTGTTTCTTTATATCTCTTTTTTTAGTCTATGAGATCAGTAATGAGTGAAAATGATGTAGTGTGGGAAGGAAAAACATCGATAAGTAGAACAGAAAACTAAACTAACTGCTCCTGCATCAGAAAAGATACTTGCCTTTTTCAAAGCATGTCCTAAGAATTCTAGCATTTGAGTCGTGTGTACTTGGAATGGTTGATGAGGAATGTGACTGCTTAAAATACGTGAAGATTGAACCCTGCACATGGTGTGGTACTAAGCCCATTTCATTTTCATTTATGGTTTCAAGTGTAATATGACTGCTCTAAGCCTGTAACTATGATATAAACTTTTGGTCGAGACATTTGCTTCTACAATATGCCCGTGTCATTAGTTTCTATTTTTCTCATTTGTTTCATGGTGTTTGAATCACTTTGATGGAATTGAGACACGGCATGTTACTCTTCATACTCAAATGAATTCAGGTACTTTGATACAGAAGAAGAAGTTAAAAAGCTGTGCCCAGTTTGTCGTGGAAGTTGCCGCTGTAAGGCCTGCTTTACATCTAAACATGGGGACATTGAATGTGAGGTCTGTTTTGTAACTATGACCTGATGCATTCAAATCTCAGTTCAGAAATTTGAGAACTATACTTACGTGAAAACCACCTTTCAGGGTTTCTCCAAGGATACAAGCAAAGTTGACAAGGTCTTACATTTTCATTATTTGATATGTATTCTTCTACCTGTGCTGAAACAAATAAATCAAGATCAAAGTGTCGAGCTGGAAATAGAGGCTGAAATGAAAGGTTACTGTGATGTTCTGTGTATTGAACTTCTGCAATAAGTTGGCTTAATTATAGAATTATCAATTGAAGATCCTTTTGAGTTGTATTATGCGTGTGACAGGCCAAAAACCATCTGAAATACAAATCCAGCAGGCTGAAGTCAGCGCCAATACGCAATGTTGCTGGTAAACTTTCTTCTGCCAAAGAAAAGCTAAATCTACTTCTTTGAATTATTTAATTTCCTTTTTTGTGCTTTTAATCCATCTTTTAACTTCTGGAACAGCAATAATTGCAAGAGTTCCATAGTGGATTTACATAGAAGTTGCCCTAAATGTTCCTATAACCTTTGCTTAAGCTGTTGCCGGGATCTCGTTCAAGGTGCTTTATCCAGAAGCACTAGAGCTCTTTTATGTAAATGCTTCAATAAAAGGAAAGCTTTTGTATCTGGAAGGCAACTTTCAGAAACAAAAGCAGAATGCTACTGTAAAATGAGATATGGCAGTAAAAGATATTCTGGTTCATCATTTCTGCTCAATGGGAAAGCTTTCCATACTAATGGTAGTATTCCTTGTCCCCCGACCGAATTTGGTGGTTGTGCTGATAGCCTTCTTGATTTGAGTTGCGTTTTCCCGTTGAATTGGACCAAAGAACTGGAAATCAGTGCAGAAGAAATAATTGGCTGTTATGAGTTGCCAGAAATGTTGGATAATTCGTCATGTTGTTCAATATGTCACGGTCTGGATCATGATGCCAATGGAAAGAAGCAGTTCCAAGAAGCAGCTAGACGTGAAGATTCTGATGACAATCTTTTATATTATCCTACTACCACAGATGCTAAAGGTAATAGCCTTGAGCACTTTCAGAAGCATTGGAGCATAGGTCAACCTGTAATCATCCGTAATGTGCTTCATGGTACTTCTGATCTGAGCTGGGACCCAATAGTCATGTTTTGTACTTATTTAAAGAACATTGCTTCCAAATCTGAGAATGAGCAACCTGACACTTGCTTGGACTGGTTTGAGGTTAGTATTTCCTAAACTTCCTGCAAAATGCCTTCAGTGCCTATATTTGCATCACGAATGAGGGATAAATGGAGATGCTGGGCCTAAAGGGGCTTGATGGTTGGCATTGAGGGACAGTCTCTTGGTAAAGATGAAAATTGTAGTAATCTGATTCACAAGAGTGTCTTGAATACATACTGTGACCTTAGATAAATCTCAAATGATGTTTGCAGAATTTAGGATATCAAATTGCTTCAATGGTGCATTTGCAACAATGAAACAGGAATTCATAGTTGGGAATTGGACCCTTCTGATACTAGTTTATAGTTTTATTTGCAGAACTATAATTCTGATTGTTATTCTAGATAAAATCTAGGCGTGATACTTGAATTTCAGTTCTTAGAGAGAAGAATGTAAGTTCATTCCTGTTGAATTTAATCACATTGCAATTCAATTTCAACTTCTGTGTTAATTCTAATTCTACAATCCACACACACTTTTGGTTGCTTTTTCAAGGTCCATGCTATGCTTTTGTAATTGGTCCTGAAACTCTGCAGAATCTGCTGTTGACGAGTTCCGAATTGTGTGGACCAATATAAAGTAACTTTGCAGCAGTTGTCATGTCCCTACTGAAATAGTGAATCATAAATGTTCTTTTATGTTTTCTTTAGGGAATTACAGTTTATTGGTTGTTTAGTTAAATGGACAATATGAATACTACTCTAGTTCTTAACTACAATACTTTAATGCCATGCTGTAGGTAGAAATTGGCATAAGACAATTGGTCATGGGCTCCTTTAAGGGTCTGACCCATTCCAACTTGTGGCATGAGAAGCTAAAGTTGAAGGGTTGGCTTTCTTCACAATTATTCCAAGAACATTTTCCAGCTCATTACAGTGAAATTCTTCGTGCTCTGCCTCTTCCAGAGTATATGGATCCTATGTCTGGTGTTTTAAACGTTGCTGCAGAGTTACCACAGGAAACTATGAAGCCAGATCTTGGCCCGTGTGTTTATATCTCATATGGAAGTGGTGAGAATATTGTTCAGGCTGATTCTGTCACAAAATTACGTTACAATTCATATGATGTGGTACGCAGTTCTGGTTCCCATCTGTCACATTCTATCCTTTTACTGAAAATTTCTTATAATTTGACGTTCAATGTCTTCAATGTTAATTTTCCACTATATGAAGATAACCTCTTGATACCAATTTACACCTGCCAAAACTGTATTAAAGTTGAGGGCAAGCAACTTTTTGAAGAGACATTATCAATAATGAACCTTTTGTTTGGTGGCTGGCCTTGCTATGACTACATGTGACATCAAAAGATAGTATGCCATACATTTCTCGTTCATGGCATTCTTGCTTGTACTAATTTTATCAGTCAATTGTATTTGAGTATTGTATATTTTTGCTAATCCTTAGTCTAGAGTAATTTGACCTCCAGAACTGTGGCTGCATCTAGTTTACTCAACCAAAGCCGTATGTGTATCCTGATGACTCCATACCTTAGGACATCCCCAATTTCTATGCTCACAGCTTTATCTTTTTACCCCACTCATGTTGCACCTTCTACTTTTATATGCTACTTCCAATATATATGGTTGTAAGTGTAGGGATGAGAGATTAACTGATAACTTATTTGTTTCTGATCTCAGGTTAATATATTGGTGCATACTAGTGATGTTCCTGTATCTACAGAACAGCTTAATTACATTAGAAAATTAATGAAGAAACACAAGGAACAGAACAAGGTGAATGGGGAGGAACCTTTGGATTGCCAAAATATGGAAGATGTTAAATTGCATGATTTGGTTGGAGAAGAAATGCAATTGCACAAGAAAATTACTAGAGCATCTTGGTTCTCTGCTGCTTCGCATGAGGCACATGCTTTAAGCCCAAAGGATAGTGACATGCTCTATGATGGAGAATATAATTCTGAGAGTGATTCTGATACTGATACAGACACTGAAGTCTCAAAATTCTTCTTTAGACCTCTCAAAACCTCAAGGACATCAAAAAAATCGAAGTCTTGTATGAAGCTTGCAGATACTGCAAATGGTTTTAAAGAGAAAAACCCTGCTGAGACTTGTGGTGCTCAATGGGATGTCTTCCGACGCCAGGATGTGCCAAAACTTTTAGAATACCTAAAGAGGCATGCTAAAGAGTTGACACCTACAAATGGCTTCAAAAAGCATGTAAGTCGTGGCCTTTGTTTTACTCTATTAGCAGGTCAGACTAAATAATAATATACTCTGGCCCATTTGCAGATTGCGCATCCGATTCTTGACCAGATTTCCTTTCTTGACACAGCTCATAAAATGAGGCTTAAGGAGGAATTCAGTGAGTATTACTTCAACTATTCATTTCTTAAAATTAAAACACGGCATTTTTCTAATCATCCAACACCCTCTCTCCACACCTGTTTCTAGAAATTGAACCATGGACTTTTGAACAACATGTTGGAGAGGCTGTCATTATACCTGCTGGATGCCCATATCAGATTAGGAATCTTAAGGTAATCACTGTTAACACCTGTAGAAATTTAGTCTTTAGTTAATAAGAGACTTAACTGGTAGAAAGTGCTTCGTACACTTAAATAGCTCAATTAATGGTCCTTTCCATTAAGTTTTCAGAAACTCCTTATCAGAGCACTACCTAGGAATGAATACTAACTATAGATGAAATTCCATTCCTCAACTTCAGTATCTACTATGTGGATTTCTTTTCGTCATTCAATCATGTTCCAGCTTTGCCTTTATGCCATTGTGAAATCCAAGTACAGAAATGGATGTACTGAAATAATATCGTTTTTGACTATAATTAAAATTGACCTTTTCCAACCTAATCTATTTTATTCTATACTGATTTGCTTTTACTTACAATGTTATTCTGTTTTCGGAAACTGCAGTCATGTGTCAATGTGGTTTTGGACTTTGTCTCACCGGAAAATGTTACCGAATGCATTACTTTGAGTGAAGAACTGCGTCTATTTCCAAAGAACCATAAGGCAAAAGTTGACACTCTAGAGGTAAAGCTTAAAGAAGAATACTACATGCTTATTCTATTTAATAGTTAACCCTTACGGAGTTTTACTTTTGTTTACAAATCAGGTGAAGAAAATGGCCCTCTACAGTATTAGTAGAGCAACCAAGGAAATTCGTGAACTTACACATGCTGAGTAAGTGTTCACAATGATACACGCAACTCCTGCTACTTGCTTCTGTCTGTATCTCCAGTATGTCATTAGTTTCCAATATATCAAAATATCCATTTCAAGTTCAAGATTGCTATATTGCTTTTAGTTGAGGTTTTATGGAAGGTGCCACACTTTCTCTATCACACCCTATAAGAGAAAATGTTTGAGAAAGTGGTGGGAGTATTATGCATCGGAAGGATACCTGAATTATCAGATAATTTGATGCATTATTTAAGCATTTTTAAATGATCTAACTATTGTTTCACCATTCATGTTTCTAAGCAATTAGAAACCCACATAACCCAGGACCAGTGACTAAGTGCAAGAAGTGGAGTTGGAGTAGACAAGAAATGGTAACATGAAATGGATCGTTCACCGGTAGGAGCATCCATCATCAACTTCTGTCATTTTATGATCCAAGCCCCTATAATTGCTTGTATTTTATGCAGAATCTTGGAAGGATACCTCCCATTTGCAAATGGAAAGTTACCCTTTTTTTTTTGGGCCCTTCTGTATGTAAATGTTGTCTATAGCGATTAATCAATTATATGCCGAAAAAGTCTGGTGTATCATTGCTGCTGCTTCTTTGTCTCACCCGGTAGAGAGTCTCAGGCTCAGCCTCTGCAAGTGCAAGGCATGGATTAGCCGCTATTATCAACTTTTGCAGTTGATGAGACGGTCAGGACCTTGGTTTCTCCCGCCCTTGATTATTGCTAGTCTTCAAAATTCAGCACGATTCCACCTATGTAAAAGAGAGTAGATTTTACATCTTCATTTAAAGGATCAAAACATCTTATTATAGTCTATTTGCAATTTTGTATATATAAATTTTGTTTAATTGTTATTCTCAGTCGGATGTTATAAGTCACACTTAAAAATACAACATAATGCTTAAAATTTACAAAAATGAAGATTTGTGAATTCTTAAAGAGTATATTTGTAGATGACCCATCACTTAAATATGAATGACTTTGATATTATATTTAATTTTTTCGTTAATCTCCGTTTAATTTATATATGATAATTTGCTCAAATCCATGTATGTTGCCCAACTTGCTGGAGAGCCCGCCCGCCGTGACTTCTGAGAGCTCAGTAGCCAATTGGATGTCAGAGCTAAATCGCATATTTCATGAAGTTAATTCAGATTACGTGTTTAGAACTCCAATTGTTAGTTATAAATCAGCCAGCTTAGTTCTGCCTAACAAATTTGACTTCAATCTGAACATTGATCAAACAAAAGAGAACCGAAAGCATGGCAAAGTGGATATCCATCCCAATAAACTAAATATGTTGGAAGTCTACTATGCAGATTTAAAGGTCACAACACAAGTAAAGAATTCAACTCTTGCAGCCGCATCCCATTGCTTAATTTGAAGATTCTTTTCCCCTTGACAAACTGTATGCAAGAGAAATTATGTTCTGGAGATGATCAAAAAATAAATTACAGGAGCAAAATTTTATATAGAAAAGAGGAAAAGAAAAAAAAATCTCAAATTTTAAAGAGGCGGTACAAGAGTTGAGTCTCCTATTATTTCTTTAGAACTGCTATAATTTTGAGTCCTGGCATTGTCTCAAAGGAACGAACAGCAAGAAACGGGAACCTTCTTAAGGGGCCATAAGCCCATCGATGGTGTAGGAAAGTGACTTTGCCCAGTCAGCCTTGAGAAGTAACGTTTGTAATGTATGCATGACATTGTATTTCGGATCTAGCTTCCGCTGCCAACCCTAAAGAATTTAGAGCATTAACAAGAACAGATTCTAGTGAATCACATGAGACAGCATGATAACAATGGTGAAAACAACATTAATACATTAAAAAAAGGCCACAGAACAAACAAATAGATACTTTTCATATGACATGGTGATCTTCGTGCTGCATTTGCGAGCAACTACAACAGCCACTTAGCCAAATATTCTTTTAGCTTCTGAATACAGGTCACTTCAGTGACATTCTTATATAGAAATAAAGCAGAAGTTGATATGGATTCATAAATAGGAAACATTGTCCCTTTTACCCGACATCAGTTTAGAGTTCAGACTTTGGAGTAATTATAAATGTCATTCATTTGGCCTGTTCCTATCCTAAAATAATTTCCCTCTCAAATACTATGATGCATATGAACCATACAGTTCTTATTCTCATAATAACTCGGCCACAATTTGCTCACCAGTTTATCAACCTAGCGTGATGAAATGTCAAAGAAATCAGGTATTTGTGCTAAGTATGGCAACATGCCTCATGGGGAAGGGGCAGAATTAATGTACCTCAAGAACCAAGGTTGTGACCATTACAGTGCACACATTGCCGTCAATATTGACCTTGTGACGCCTGACTTTCTCAAGTAATTGCTGTATGCACTCAGCAGGATGCACTAGATCACCTTCCGGAGTGGCCCAAAAATCAAATGCCACCTCCACCTCCTGTCAAACCAAAGAAACTGAAATTTGTAGGTACAGAAAAAGTTATGAGGGAAAGAATTCTTATAACCAGTGGAGTAGCTTAGCTTTTTCATAAGCCCAATTCAGTTGAGGATTTAAATGCATGCATATTAAAAGTGCATTTAATTCAAACAAAATTTAGCAGAGCATACTCTCTTCCTTTAACCATAATCTCCACCTATGCAAATTCAAGCTAAGATTCCAAACAAGCCTGCCAAAACTGCTAAAGGTAAAGAGGAAAACAGATCTTACAAGCAACGGAACTTGATTAACATTCCAGTTTCTTACATCTAACTGCAACTGAATTGATATTCAACTACATTGAGACAGAAATGTCAAAATATGCACCTATTTACCTCAACAAAAGCTTTTGGATTTGGACAATTTTGTTGCTTTGATAATCTCAGCGTGCACTCTGCTGCAGTCCGGCCATCTCGACGAGCAACAGCCTTGAAAAATTCAAGCAGGTTCACTCTATCACGTTGTGAAAGTTCAGCAGTCATACCCACATCGAGGAAAATGACATGAGGCTTTGATTTAAAAGGGTTTTTCCTAGAGGACTTGCTTTGGGCCATCCTAACAAGGATATTTCCAGGATGCATGTCTGCATGGATAAAATTGTCCACCTAAAGAAAAGAATAACCATTTTCAAATAGAAATATCCATAAAATATACAAAAATTCTAGCTGATAACTAAATATAACACAAGCAAATGCTTGTAAACAATTGAGCATGCAGAAAGGATAAAATTATGTTACCAGAAGCATTTTCAGGAGAGCATGGGTCCCAATGTGAGCAAGTGCAGTTTTAAACTGATTCTGTCCATCAAGTTCCTCCACAAAGTGCGACACACTTTCCCCATGCTCATAAGTTTCCACCAAAACAGCAGGATGCACTAGTGGATACACAGGCTTAGGAAAAGAAACATCCTTCCATCTTCGGAAGTTATATATAAACCTACTCAAATGTGCAGCTTCCCTTGCAAGGTCAACCTGAGACATCATGAAAACTGCAAACTGTTGCACACTTTCATCCAATCTCAACCAATTCAAGGTTGGAATGAACTTTGACATCTTTGCTATCCAGTTGATTATCATAAAATCTCTCCTAATTGATTCACCAACACCAGGATGTCTAACCTTCACAGCAACTACCATAGGCTTCGCCTGCTTTTGACCAGGATATCGAAATTTCAGTGAGGCCCGATGCACCTGAGCAATACTTCCAGAAGCTACAGGAATCTCTTCAAAATCCTCAAAAATTTCACTAAGTTTTCGACCAAAAGCTTTTTCAACAGTCTTTCTTGTGTATGGAAAGCTGTGTTCAGGAGCTTTACTGTGAAGCTCTGACAGTTTTGTGCACAAATCTCTAGGGAAAAGATCTGGTCTTGTAGCTGCCCATTGACCCCATTTTATGAATGCAGGACCTGCCCATTCCAGTGTCCGATGAACAATCTGAAGCCAAAATTTCCTGAATTCTGGCCCAAAATGCTCGACAAATGGTGCCATCACTAAGCTGGGGGTAAACAGAACTGCTAAATAGAGAGCTCTTACTAGCAAGATGAAATCTTCCACAACTGATGAAAACACAGATGTCATATAAGCATGGCCATCTTGTGCGCGCATATACAAGGAAGTTGGTGATGAGAAGTAGTCTGTATCTACCAATGTCCTTTCTGCCCATGCTACCTGCCCACAAGTGAATGCAAGAGCACTGGGGATTACCAAATGAGAGCGTGTCAATGCCAGGCTGACCGCTTGAGCAATCCTGCTTATGTGAGAAAATGCCCGGCTTCGGGCAGAGCCCTTTCCAAAAAGCTTCTTCCATTTGACTTGCGCATGGTATGCAACGGTACCTGTTGAAATCGTGGAGCAATTTCTCAAAGTGTAGTTCGTTAAATTGACAAGTTGGGAAGATGCATGTCGATGAAATCTGTATTGAGGCAAACGTAAGCCAAATGTTACTACTGTCCCATGATGCCTTAATTCTGACTGACTACTTCTGGGGGTACATCTAAAAGCTCTTCTAATATTTCCAAATGCCAAAAATCTGCATCCCAACAATTATATATTAGATCTCCATTCCTCAAGATTCCAAAACCAAATTTTAACTTCGCCTAGAAGTAAAAAAAATAGGGGATCAAAGTTTCTCAAAATTCGCTCAGTAGCTCCTTAAACCAGCTGCCATTCTCATCAGGTAATATGTATAATATATCATGTAATTGCTTCAAATAAGCCTTTCTAATTAATAAAGCTACAAATTCATATAAGCCAAACACCAAATTGAGGTCCTTGCAGAACAATCACGTTCCTTAGAAACCCGACGACAAAACATTGCTAGAAAAAGAAAAAGAAAAGAAACCCGGTGATGGAGTAACGAACCTCGACATGGCTAAAGGAGAGAATCCGAGAGAAAGAGGAGGAAGAGACTAACGAGCGCAGGTGGTGAACAATACCAATAATAAGAGAAGCAGTTGGTGTAGCTCCGAGCATTTTCTCATGGATTCAGGCGCGCGTGTTCAAGAATTATCTTCCGTTGTGATAAGGGAGAAGTTGATCGTTGCTTTAGATCAGTGATTGAAGACCTAAAGAAGAAGGGCGAGGACAGACATGAAACACGCAGCGTCCTATCGGCGCAACGAAAGAAACAGACACAGAGATAGACAGGAGGAAGGGAGAGAGACGTTAACTGGGCTTATTCTCCCACAAGAGCCTTCTCAAGGTCGGTGCCAGCCTGCATACGCTACATCAATGCAATTATGTTACGATAGAAGTATTGAACCAAACTTGTGATTATATTAAAATTTATAAATCTAAATACAAAATAAGCTCGAAATACAAGAATATGATTAACTATTATTATATCATATTGGGAGTAGGCAATCTCACTAATTTCCTTACTAATTGCTTAAACCTCTTAATTATTATTAATGCTGATAGTTGCATATTAGATAAAACTTAAAAGATAAAATTTTTTATTAATTAAATTCATTATAATCTCTTATATAATATTTATTAATAAATTATCAAAAAAATTATTTTATTTTATTAAGATAAAT
>JANKOE010000002.1:44997604-45009858 GCA_026284465.1 Erythroxylum citrifolium | reverse complement strand
CTAACTTGAGCGTCGGAGGGGCAACTCGGGATCTCACCCCCGACGTGCCTTCCTTTGTTTTGCAGGTATTTTCTTCGCGAAGATCATCACAGGAGTTTGCCTATCGATGGACCCAAACGGCAACGCACCGTTCGGCCAGAATCCGGCTGAACCATATATAATTAATAATTTTATTCTTATTTTAATTCTGACTTTTTATTCATTGTTTTTTTAATCCCATTCTTTCGTCGCGGATTACAGCTGGAACTAAGTACACGTAACAAGGGGAAAACCGTTCAGATGAGTCGGCTTTCCTGTTCTTTGATTCCCTTTCATGGTCTTTAGTGACTTTTACGTAAACGTGACGTAGAGCTTAGATATGGATGGTTGGGGTGTTTGACCTTGTAAGTCGGTAACTCGATTGAAGGTCAACTACTTCGAATCGTATGAACAGAGCATTCATGGCTTCGCGAGTGGTCATTCATCGACATGATCGTGTTTGTGTGCTTCACCTAATTATGGAGTCTTTTACTTACTTTCAAGCCACCGTCTTATCCATTTTAAGGATTATCTAAGGACAACCTTCTTATATGCGCGTTGATTCGCACCCGAAAAGTAGCCTTATGATTACTATATCTCTACTGGCTGGGGTAAACACAATCTTCTTCTCATAAAATATTAAAATAACTAGGAAAATTTCTGTAAAACACGAAAGTTTAATCTCTTTGATGTTTGCTAATGTGAACGAATGGCATACTAACGTGGCACTAATCGGAAGTCTCAAGCGACCGGAAATGGTGGGCATACAAATGGAGGATAGGCACTAGCTTGAAAAGTGTGGCGCTTCCATGACCATACAAAAGATGTCTACACATTCGAGGACGCAAACAAGTACCCTTTGCCTTTTCTTCTAATAGCTGTGAATGGTCAGGCTTTCTTTTGTAGGTCACATAAATCGCACATTTATTTTACCTGTCACATTATGTTTGACTGAGAAGATGATAAACATGTGGAGAGCAGCACAGTTGACACACGGAAGGAAATGTCGTGAGTATCTTTAAGGGGGCTATGAGCATCATATGAAGACAGCTCATTTTTGTTTCCTTGTGATTGGCGAGGCTGACTTTGATCCTAGGTTGTCTGTCATCGCTTGGAACATCGATAGGGTGTCCGGTAAGACCAGAAAGCCAGGTTTTATTAAACATTAAATCACCAGGAAACGCACCTAATTGGAGCCAACTTCTTGTTTCATGGATTGCCCTTTTCAGGATCGAATTGTTGCATAATGAGACAGTTATTTCAGGGCATAATTAATTACTAGTTCAGGGCTTAATTAAGTACTTCTGCAATGAGTGTTAAGGATAGTTTATGATCATAATATTAACTATGTTTCTAATATCTTATTATTTTATCTCATTTTATTCTTTTTGTTTATCTATTTATTCAAAGATTGTATATAAATAGTCTCCATATTTATTGTAAAGTCATTCTTTTAATAAAAAAATCAAGTTGTATTTTTTTTATGTGGTCATAACTTATGTCAATGGCATCAGTCTTTCCTATCTTCTATTCCTCTATGTATCATACTTTTTTATTATATCGAATCTAAAAAATTATCTTGCATTTTTTTTAGATTACTAAAATCTACACAACTCTATTGATCTAAATTTCTCTTCACCACCTCAAACTATCCCTTATACCTCTAACTCTCCTCAACAAATAGCTAATCCAACTTATAACTTCTAGTTTAAAAAGGGCAACATGTTACTTTCGTAGATACCTTGTTCTACCATAACATTATTCTCCTCGAACAATAGAGTCTTGCTAAATATTCTCCTCGAGCAATAGGGTCTTGCTAAATAATAATAACAGTAGTGCTTAAAAGAACCATAGACCTTACTAGATATGTGAGTATAAGAACCATGCCGTTGTTGTTTATAATAGCTATTTTGGCAACCTATTCTTTTATAAAGGACTAAGAAGGCACTCCTTTAAGGATCGAGTGAAGATGAATTATATATCCTCCACCAATCTTCTCCTAAGGAAGCTAATTTGACCAACTGTCCCTCTTTGCATGATTGGCATGCTCGACTTAGGCATCCATAATTAGTGATTATTTCTATAATGGTTAAAGATTTTGATGTAGCCTTTTTTTTATGTCTAATTATTCTTCTTGTTCTTTATGTTTCTTAGGATAACTTTCAAAACTTCCTCTTGCATATATTATTCACAAGAGTCAAGTATCATGTAAAATAAAAATTTTAAAATTTTGGGGTTTAGCTCATATCATGTTATGCCCAAATCATAGCCCCTCTTTGCATGATTGGCATGCTCAACTTAGACATCCATAATTAGTGATTATTTCTAAAATGGTTAAAGATTTTATTGTAGCCTTTTTTTTTGGTCTAATTCTTCTTCTTGTTCTTTATGTTTCTTAGGATAACTTGCAAAACTTCCTCTTGCATAAATTATTCACAAGAGTCAAGTACCATGTAAAATAAAAAGTTTAAGATTTTAGGGTTTAGGTCATATCATATTAAGCCCAGATCATAGTTATATCTTATTATTCATTAATGGTTTTACTTGTTCTACCTACGTGTATCTTTTTAAAAATAAAAGTGATGTTTACTCTTTTTCTTTTCAATTTCAGTATTTTATTGAATGCTAATTTAATACCCAATTAAAGCCCTTTAATTTTAACTAAGATGGCAAATACCAAAAATTAAATAGATTGTTCCAAAATACTAGAAGAATTCATTATATAACATGTCCATATACTCATGAATATAATGACACAACAGAAAGAAAAATTAGACATTTGGTTGACACTACACTCACTTTACTTGGTCATAGCCATGTTTTATTAAGATATTGGAATTATGCTTTTCAAATGATTGCAATGTTAATCCACACTTTGTCTTCTTGATTACATAATAAAAATCATAATTTTTTATTGCTTAACAAACATATAAGTTATTTAAAATTAAAATCAATTGGCTATGCTATTTACCTCTCCTCTAATCCTATAACACTAATAAAATTTTATTCCAAACTAAACCTTATGCTTACTTAGATAAAATCCTTCTCATTCAGCTTCCTTCTATCTTGATATCACTCATAATTGTGTTTGCCTTGCAAGGCATTTTAGGTTTATGAAAAAGAGTTTTGATTTTAAGATATAGTTCTATCATAGCCAACAAAGAAGGAAAACTTGGTTTATTAGCTTAATATATTTGGGAATATAAACTAAAATTTAGCTCATACAATACCTTCAGGAATGTCGTCATTATCTCTCTCTCTCTCCTCCTGTTAATTCCAATATATATTCACATCAAACAAAAATACTACCAACTTTTCCCTCTCCATATCACTAAAAAATAACAAAATATGTCCAGGTTACCTATTTCACTTTTACCTAACTCAAACCTCAAGATTTAGCTTAATCAACCTTACTTCACATAACCAACAAAATCAATAACTAAAAAGTCATACTTACCATATGGAACCCAGACCATCCATAATAAACAAAAAGCCCAGCAAAATGAATTTCTTTTTTCTCCTTATCGCAAACCAGACCAAAAACGTTTAGCCAAGTTAAACCAAATCCCAAATGGAGAAATATTATGATTGAAGAATTTAAAATGTTGCTATCCAATCAAATATGGACATTGGTTCCTAGACCTCAAACTACAAAGATATTTAAAATTAGAAAAGAGAGCTTATTGTAACATTGAACAATATAAGGCTTGTCTTATGGAAAAAGAGTATAATTAAGAAAGTAGTGTAAATTATAATAAAATTTCATTCTAGTAGTTAAATCCACCACTATTTTCATAACTTTATTTATAGCCACTATTTACGATTGGAAAATTCTCCAACTTGACATATCTAATGCTTTGTAACATGGTTTCATAGATAATGGTGTATTCATAGAGCAATCGAATTTTATTGATCCTATACATCTTAACTATGTAAATTACAAAAATCATTGTATAGTCTCAAGTAGGTAGCCAGAGCGTGGTTTGCACCTTAATGAATTTCTTACATAACTTAAATATATATAATTTACTTTCTCAAGCACAAATAGATGCTTGTAAATAGAGTTTTACTCCAATGGCATTTAGTCTACCATTGACAAAATCTTTGGGTGCTCCATTTAATGATTTTCTTATATTTAAAAATTGTTGGCATACTATAATATGTGATAATGACAATACTGGACATTTTATTTTTAGTGAATATATTATGCTACTTTATGCATTTCCTAACTTTCAACATTGGAAAGCAGTTAAGAGAATAATCCAATATCTTAAACATACTGTGAGATCCCACATCGGTTGGAGAGGAGAACGAAGTATGCCTTATAAGGGTATGGATACCTCTTTCCTATAGATGTGTTTTCTTAAATGCGGGAAGAGCAAAACCGTGAAGACCTTGGCCCGATGGGTAATCCAAAAAGCAGACAATATCTATGGGCGGGTAGTCTGGGCTGTTACAAATGGTATCAGCTCCGGTTCCTGACCTATTATGCCAGCGAGGACACTGGGCCCTAAAGGGGTAGATTGTGAGATCTCACATCGATTGGAGAAGAGAACGAAGTACGCCTTATAAGGATACGAATATCTCTTCCCCTTAGACGAATTTTCTCAAAAGTTGGAAGAGAAAAATCGTGAGGGTCTTGGCCCAATGGGCAACCCAAAGCGGACAATATCTATGGGCAGGTGGTCTGGGCCATTACACATACAAAGAATTATGGTCTCTTCTTTTCCAAATCTTCATCATCAACCTTACAGTGCTTTTCAAATAGCAATTGGGCTATATGTCTAAAAGACATATGATATAATTGGTTATGTAGTTTATTTGTTTGTAATGTCTTTTCATAGAATGCAAACAAATAATCAATTATTTCCTAGTCATCGATCAAGAGAGAGTATAAAGCAATTGCCAATGCAACAACTGAGGTGTTATAGGTTCATTCCTTGGTAAGATGTGTTTTCTTTCCTACAAACTAGTCACCTTGTATTATGGCAATATTGAAGCTCCATATTTATGCAATAGTACGGTTTTTCATGCTAAAACTAAGCATATTAAACTAAATTATTAGTTTTTTCGAGAAAAAATCAAGCAAAGATTTTTACATGTAAAATTCTTGTTAAGTGCAAATTAATTAGCCAATATATTAACTAAGCCTCTTTGTTGATCATTGTTTGAAAAGCTTCAAGAAAAGCTTCATCTTCAAGAATTTAAGTGGTTAACTTAAGGGGAGCTATCAAGGATATCGATCATTAAAATATCACTTTGAGGTTTATATATGTGATATCTCATTATCTTTTCTTATCTTACTGTTTTGAATTTATGATGTTAATGATAATCATTATAACCCAAGTATATTAACTTATTATTTGTATTTATACTTTTTTTTTCATTGTATACTAATAGCCTTCACACATTTTTTGCAGTCATTCATTCAATATAAAAATATCACATTATATTTTGTTTTTACAATAAATGCATATAAACCTAACAAATGCTTATAGAATATTCATTAAAAAAGGGAGACCCAAAAAACTAGTTAAAAACTGTTTATATAAGATTTTAACTTAACAATAAAAAGAGACATATGGAAGGCCTTTTATCTATTTAGATTTAATTTAATTAATGCATTGTGTAAGGGTTTTAGTTTACTTTCTAATATATTTTTCTGTCACAAATCATGGTCTATGATTAAAGAGATGGTGATAGAGGTAGTCTTTGAACTTTCAACCATATACTAAAATACTAAAAGAGATCAACAAGACCTTTTTAAACTTTGCTTCTAAGGTACCCTCTCCTAACTCCCTAAAGAATTTTAGACCATTTCTTATTGCAATACCATCTACGAGATTATTACTAAACTACTCTCCAAAAGGTTGGAATTAGTACTCTCTAAGTATATAGATACGTCATAAAGGGCATTCATAAATATGATGCAAATTGGTTACAACATCCTACTTTCCTAGAAACTATTCAAAAACTACAACAAGAAGAATTTGAGAAGGGATTATGTTACCTAGATTGACTTCCATAAGGCTTTTGACTCCTTAAACTAGAATTTCATTATAAACACCCTTAAAGCCTTTGGCTTCCCCAACACCTTTTTCAACTAGATTTAACAATGCATCACCATAGTTTCATACTGTGTCTTAGTCAATGGGAACCTACTAAAATCATTAAAAGTGTAAAAGGAGTAGGACAAGGGGATTGACTTTTGGTTTTCTTAGGCTTATATGATATTATGAATTTTAAAACTGTAAGTGCACAACGTAGCTGTAGTTAGCATAGGCAAATATAGGTAGATCTCATAAGGACTATAAATTATAGTAATAACCCTTTTTCTATTGCCAAACCTTTAGATCAAATTGTGGATTTTAATTGAAATTTTAACTAAACAAATAAACTAAGAATTAAAACAGTACTAAACCCAGAATAAGGAAAATATTAAGAAGAATCAATATCAGATAATAGTATCTAGGTAATGAATCCCCCTAAGAATCCTTAATTATTAATCATTTATCATGCAATTATATTATTGATTATTGGACCGTGCAATTTCCTATCTTATATTAATATCTTTCACAGGACTGTTAACAACTAATCCATCATTTGATTAAAAGAAATCTTTCTAGTTAAAACCCCTAGGATTGTATTATCAATTTGTGAATTTCACTAGTAGGTTTGACCATAATCTAGAGGATTTATGTCGACTTATCTCTAGGTTTGCATACAACTTCTTCCAATTATAATAGATCTATTCATACAGGAGGATTTTTTAATCTCAATCAAATGAAATCAAATCGTGCACTAATATTTTAGACATATTAGAATAAGAATAAAACACATAATTGAATCATAATAAATTAATCAATAAAATTGTATTAGATAAAAGATCAACTCATATTGTTATCATAACTTAGGTTTCATAACACCTAAACACTAAACAAGTTTAGTTCCTATCGATAGAAAAAAGAAATCAATGAAAAAAATGCAAAAGAAAAATTAGAAAACAAAGAACTTATAATTCTAAATCTTCCTTTTTCTTCTAATGAATCCTATCGCAAGTTTGGCTTGGATAAAGCTCTCTATCGGATATCCTGATGTTATCTTTGTGTTTTCCTCATCTTTTGACCAGAACTGTCACCTCTCTATGTGTTTTATGACTCAAAATTACTTAAAAACTCAGCTCTACTTGCTTTTCCTTCGTTCACGTCCTTCTTTAGGAAAAACTAGGATTTCTTGGTTATACACAGTCAACTTACACAAGCGTTTCGGTCACTATATATCTGCAAAAATACTCAAATTCGTGATTTCACAAGGGCACAAAGACTTACTCAGGCAACATATATAGTCGTGTATATCAACATACAAGGCGTGTAACTTTACATGACCAAAACCAAAATTCTTCAATCTCTATATGTTTACAAAGATTTACACAGTCACTATACATAGTCGTGTAGGTCCAAATTGCATCAAATCTTTGTTCCATACCACAATTTCATCTGAATTCTTCTCCTTTAGTCCAACAAGGAAAATATCAACTATAAATGCACTTGAAGCAAATTAATTACCAAAAATACTATTAAACCATAAAATAACAAGCAAAATATATTAAATACGGGTATATAATTATAGTCAAATAAGCATTTATTAGGGACTCCTTATCCCATATCTATTCTCGTTGGCAATGAAGGTCCTATACAAAATTATTAAACAAGTCATTCATTAAGAAACCAGCTTCAAATTTCATTCCAAATGTAAGAAGCTCATAATTGTGAATTTTGCCTTTGCTGACGATCTAATGCTATTATCAAAGGCTGACCCATAATCAGTTAGGGTTCCTATGATAAATCAAAACACCTTCAAAAGAACCCCTAGCCTACGTATAATCATGAGTAACAATATGATGGTTTTATCTTATAGTGCCTCTGACCTTACTAATTGGCTATCTGCTATTACAAGTGGGCTTGGCAGTGGGTCAAATCAGGATAGACCTATCCAGTAGTAAGCCTGGCTTAAAAAATTTTATTGGGCCTAAGCTCAACTAAAATTTTGATTAGGCCTAAGACATACAGCTCAAGATCAAGTTTAGCCTAATCAAAATTTTTTATTTCTTAAATTAAAAATAGAAAACAATATTAATTTTCTAGAACTTTCGGGTCTGAAGCCTAAAATTAAAACATCCCAAGCTCAACCCAAATTTTCAAAAAATGAAGGCTCATTGACTTCAGGTTAGATGTAGGTTAGACCGAGTTTGAACTTAATTGCCACTCCTAATTATAGGGCTACAAATTGGAAAAACCTTAATTACTTATTTAAGAATCCTAATGTCATCTAAGAGGCCTTTATAGGTATAATTCATAACACTAATTAAGAAAGAACATATAGGAATCATTATGCAACCAATCCTTTTCCTTTACAGATAGGATTCAACTGTTAAACAATGTGGTCAACAATCTTTATATATACTAGGTAGCTCTCCTCAAATTCCCCAAGAATGTAATAAAGTCTATTAAAAAGATTATGAGGTAATTGATATGGAAAGGGATCCAAACAAGCTAATAATTCCCAAAGTAAAATGGAAGGAATTTTGTCTAGGGATCAAGTTTGTAAGGATCACTAATAAAGAACTGATCATCAAGTAATTATGGAGAACATTCAGGCATATGGAAGCATTACAGATTAAATGGTTGTATGCGTACTATCTAGATGGTAAAGAATTATGGAGCATTCATCCTCAATACAATACTTTGTAGACTCTCCTCAATTTGCTCAAACTTAAAGAAGTGTTAAGAGATCAATTCATTTACATAATAGGGAACGAAAGATTAACACTATTTTATAGGAAGGTGGACCACTTAGTAAAGTCCCTAAACTCAACCAAAATAGAAGAATAATTCTAGATAATATGAAGGTATGCCAGGCAATCAATTAGGGATTATAAGATACTATTAGAATAAATCCCTATAACAATAATTACCAATAGCATTCTAAGCACTAAATTGTGAGGCCAAAGAGGATCTCATAATATGGCAAGGTACTTAGTTTGATCTTTACATCAATGCATCATATAGCAAACTATTGAGGGAACTCTATGAAAAAATTGGATGGTCTTCCTGGATTTGGAATTAAAATGTCAATCCAAGGGTAGCTGGAACTCTATGGCTAGCTTACAAAAATGGACTCAACATAAAGGAAAGATTGAGTAGATTTATGAGCATACCCCTCAACTATATACTTTGGAAAAATGAAATTAATCCCAAAGAACATTTGTTCTTTGCAAGAAAACACAATAGAGGTAATATCGCGAAGGATCAAAGAACTATGTTGTTTAGAGAATGCTTGGGGTTTCCTTCAGGATTTGGAGAAATGGTTCAATAGACCTAAATAAATGGGCAAATTAGATAGAAAGATCTAAATGGTAGATGCAACATCAACAGTACTAGCAATATAGTGAGAATGTAAAAGGGAAGTTTTTCAGAGCATCAAAAATTGAGGACCGAATATAGGTATAGGAACTAATTAGCAAAATTAAGGAGCAAATACTAGCATTTCAACTACACATGTGGTGCAGAAGAGCAATTTCAAACAAATAGGAAATGAATTCCTAAGCTTCCCAAAAATTAGGGATGTTTAGTCCTTAATTCATACAACAAAATAGGGTTGTGGGAATTGAAACAAAGAATCATAGAAGAGGGGAAAGGATAGACGAACCTTACCTTGCCATAGTCATCTACTTAACATGTAAGGAATCTAACGAGTGGGGGATCAACCTGGTGTCTCCTGTATGTAAGGAATTAGGGCAACAATTAATGTTTTAATTGAAAAATCAAAGGGGAAAAAGTGAAGTAAGCTACTTACCTAAGTGAGATGATTTCAAGCAATGAGTAGGCATTGGAAGTAAAGGTAGTTATGTGTGGTTCATGAATAGGGAATTCATATGATCAAAGCCTTATTAAGACATGAACGGTAAGAATATTTAATAAAGCCGCTAAAGGGAGAGATAGTAACCTAATTGGATAAATAATCAACATGATAAGGAAATCATATCAAGTTATAGAGAATGAAACATAACAAGAAGGTGAACTCAATCACAACTTGTAGGATGTAATCACTAACCAAAAAGGAGGAGAACTGAAGCCAATCACCCTCAGATCATCAATTGGATCATTAACACACAACCCAAGTGAACATGCAAAGATTTAAGGAAATTAGGGTAGTGAGAGGAATAATGCTCTAGAAGAAAGTTGGTGGATTGAGAGATATGTCCTTAGATGAGTCTATCTTTGCAAGGGAAAACTTGTACAAGGGTTTAATAACCTTGGATTAAGCCTAATGTAAATCCACTAACTAAACATTCCTCCATTCATAAATTATTAATGAAATTATTTTAACTTTAGAAAAGAAAAGGAAAAATTTTGCACAATATTAAATATCGATCATCCATACTAATATTCAATTCCAAATACACTTCCACTAATTTTTAAAATATTGAAAGTTGAGAAGCATGTAGTAGTCACCTTAGATTTTTTAACTCAAGTTCATATACATATAAAATCATACACATATTTTCTTAAGCTTACTTAAAATGATTAAAGATGATTATCTTAATTAAATTTACAAGAAGTAGATGTTGTCTAGTATCAAAGAAGCGGTCAAGTATCTTGCCAATGTTGACGAATTAGACAAAAATACCCAAATCCCTTTTATGACTAACTTTCAAAATATCGAGAAGATGTATAAATTGATTTCTTGATCCATTAACATTTTAATAATTTAATCATTGATCTTATTATAACTACTCAAGGCTAAACAAGCTTAGTATTTGATTTAAGTTAAACTCATAACACTAATAGGTTTGTAAAAGAGTATGAAAGATCATAAATAGTAAAATTATGGTTAGTTATAAATGCCTCTTTTTGTTTTTGACTTTTTAATTTTTGTATAAACTTCTTTATAATTTCAAAACTGTTATGTAACTTTAAAACATTTGATCAAATTATCATAAATTTGTTACTTTAGGTTTTAAATTTTGGGCTAAAAGTTATATTTTGAATGCTAACTATTATGATAATTGTGATTGATGCGAATGATAATAAATGTGACTACAATATGATAAATGTTATTACAATTATGGCAAATAATAGTAACTATTTACGCCACAATTATAATATTAAGATTTTAATTATGATTGTGGACCATAATTTATGACCATTATCCTACTTCCCAATCAAGTTATTATTTAATTTATCCTATAAAATGCCATAACATTGAGCTTATCATAAAACAATTTATATGAAACTACATTGAGCTTATCATAAAACAATTTATATGAAACTAAATTACTAATTACCTTATAGAAAAGTAAATGTATATTGAATGAATCTCTTTATTAGATTACATAGTTACTTTATAAACACTATGATTGAGCCAAGTTTATACTATAAATTGGCCCTATTTTCTTAAGTATTTATGCACTTGTTGACTCCTAATTCATGATTTTTATGCTTAATTTGGTTCCTCACATCGAGCTTTTATAATTTGCAAATTGCCAGTACTTTGTCATCATTTAATGTTAATTCTGCATAATTTTTATTGGGACAATTGATACTGCAAATGTTTGTATTTTTGTAGGAACAATGGAGTCAACCAGAAAGTCAACAGGTCGTGAGAAGCCACCCATTCGTCGGGACGAACCTACACTGCCCATTCGTCGCGACGAATTAATTAATTAATTCGTCGCAACGAATGTCCAACTTCATTCGTCGCAGCGAACATCAACGTGTTCGTCGCGACGAATGTCGGATACCCGGCCTAAAAATGGCAAATTTTCTCACTATTCGACCCGGCCCGCGCATAACTTCTATAAATACTTCCATTTTAGGTTAAAAACGAGACGGCCGCACACTCATCTTCTTCGTCTTCTCTGTTCTTCTGATAGGTTTTATTTTCTCTCTGTTTTGCAGATTCGCCGCCACCAGACGACGTCCACCATCACCTTCTTCATCTCTTCCATTGTTCGTCGCATTCATTCTCACCTGTTCGTCGTTGGAGTCATGAGCCGAGTTGATTTTCCAGCAGTGATGGAGTCTTCCGATATCATGCGTGGCTAGGCGTCGAATCTCTTGAAGATGTAGCATGGTCTGAGTTCACCGAGAGCTTAACAGGGGTAATCGATCATCGTTTTAGATTTCTGTCATAGTTTTTGTAACAACTCCGAGTTGGAGATTACAATGTATGAT
>JANKOE010000002.1:44887878-44898775 GCA_026284465.1 Erythroxylum citrifolium | reverse complement strand
ATAAAATGATGTCTAATTTCTATATGCTTTGTTCTACTATGCAAAATAGGATTTTCATATAAACAAATAAATATATATTATCAATAATTTATCATAATACTAATTATTTCTGCCGCCCATAATAACAACCAACACAATACATCTATCGTGTTGAGTGTTAGTAGTCGTTGGAGCAAGGGAAGAGCAAGTCGCCATTGTAGCAAGGGAAGAGCAAGTCAGTGAGTCACTAGCTAGCAATGGAGAAGCGCCTTCGCCAGTCAGATCTCAGGTAACAGAAAATGCTTTTTTCTTTGTTTTGCAAGTCATTTTTGTTAGAGTAGTCTAGGCAAATAGGTACGTCAAACTTTGGAACTGTAAGGTGGGTGCTTGAAGAAATCTCACGCTAGAAAATCGAACTGAATTAGAAAGGAAATGAATAGAAGTTAGTAATAATGGGTTAAGAGAAAAGTGCTTTACGAGATTTTGGGAACATTGAAATTGGTATTTGAAGATCAAGTTTTTGATTAGGAAAATTTGTGATCTTCTACTTATTGTTTGCGTTGCATCAATTATCCAAGAAACAAGAGTAAGGGACGCTGACGCAGGACAATAGGAGAATGGGGTTAATTTTTTGGATTTGTCTTAATGACAATCACATTTTTGCAGCATTCAAATTTCATGGTAAAGTTCCATATCTTTGTTAAATAATAATTTCCCACTTGTTTTTTCTCTGCATTAAACTAAACCCCTTTAGCAATCACGCTTTGTTTTGGGTGAGGAGATTGTAGTTTATCTGTTTTGGTTTACTTTACATATAGTTTTACCCATTGTCCACTTTATCATGAGGTGAACATTATCTATTTATGGGTTGAGCTGCTAAAAATGTCAATTATTTAATTTAAAAGGCACAGACATATAGGTCAATACTGTTGTATACTCTTGCAGGTGCATTCAACATAATGTAATACAATGATCCACTCATTTTACCATATCTCACTCATTTTATATGTTGTGTTGTTTGAATTTGGGGTGTTTTTTAATTGTCGTTGTCTTCTTTGTTTTTGTTTTCCTATTACTTTGCTTGACATTCCAGTAGGGGAATGATTCCGATGAAGCTTCCCTTACGTTGCTTTTTGTTGCTTTTATAACACCATATATAAATGAACATATCTATGTCATAGTTGTTATATTTTGATTTTCACAATCTAAAACTCCTTTTTTTTAGACATGAACGGTGAAGGTAATCGAATGAATAATCAAAAACAAAAATTGATTCGTAGACATCAATTAGCGCTTGTTTATGTTGCTTGTCTTGTGATCTACTAGTAGGTGTTATGTAAGAGATGTGCGAAAGACAAACTTCAAATGCTTACACCATTGGAGAGATCGCAATCAAGGGAGAGTATCATGCGAATAATTTTACTTCATTCCAATGGGAGAAATATAATTTGAATGCAACCTAAACCATTTGTCGAATCATGTGATTTATTAGCTGGAAAAGGTGTGCTTCAACCCACAGTAAATGCAACTGTTGAAGAACAAGTAGTGAAGTTTCTACAAATATTAGGGCATAATGTTACCAATTGGGATATTGCGTTCTTTTGGAGTCGATTTGGGGAAACTGTAAGCCGTCATTTTCATAGCGTTTTGAAAGAAGTTATACAGCTAGAAGATATGTTTCTAAGATAACCTGACGGATTAGAACAATATTGAACAATAGTAGATTCTGCCTATTTTTTATGACTTTCTTTTCTTAACTTAGTATAATTATATTAAAGACACAGAATATTTGAGAATAATATACTTCAATGTCAGGATTGTGTTGGTGTAATTGATTGTATACATATCCGTGTGAAAGTACCTACCTGAGATGTTCCTAGATTTTGTGGGAGAAAGGAATATCCAATACAAAATGTGTTGTGTGCTTGTTCTTTTAACATGAAGTTCACGTGTGTATTGGCTGAGTAGGAAGAAACAACATCCGATTCACGGATTATGAAAAGTATAATAACCAGGCAGTTCTCACTTAAAATTCTCCAAAGTAAAAATAGGGCTCAAATCTTATTAACTAATAAATGTCATAAATTACATTTTGACATAGTTTTATTCATGATAGGAAAATACTATCTTGTTGATGTTGGATTTATGTTGAGAAGTGGACTTATTACACCATATAGAGGGGAACGATATCACTTGAAAGAATATTCAAGGAATCCTCCACGAAATGCTCGTGAATTATTCGATCATCGACATTCATCATTGCATAACGTTATCGAAAGGGCATTTGGTGTGTTGAAAAAACAGTTCTTGATTATAACATCTACCACAGAACCATCATACGACATTTAGACTCCAAAAAAAAATTGTGGCTTGTGTCATTATGCACAATTTCTTAATTGGTGTAGGTCCAGATGATTAATTTCTTAATGAAGAGTATGATGGAGGGGAAAATGATAACCATGATGGGTATGAAAATGACGACGAAGATGATCCACACAGTGGAGAAATTATAAAAGATAACATAGTTGTTCATATGTGGGTTGATAACACTTTAGGATAGATATTGCTGCATCACAATAAATTTATGCTTTCCATGATTTTCCTTCAAAAAAAATGCTTTCCATGATTTTATATTGCTTTAAAAATATGTATTGGCTACTTGTATCTAAATATGACGCTATTTATTAGTGCTGTTAATGTTTCACATGCAATTGTGCCTTTGTAATGCTTATTCACTATTCTTGCCTTTTATATTATTTGGAAATTTTTGAAGCTTCAATATTGTGTATGCTTTTGATATAAATTTTAGATTTTGTAGTTAAATTTGTAACATACAAAATGCCACCCCGAAGAGAGTCGTGCTTTTGGAATTGAAATAATTAAATCGTCAACCACAAAAGCAAAATACCAAAGACACCAACGTTTGGTAACGCAGTTCGGCACACTTTGCCTACGTCTGCGGGGCCCTCACCCAGATTAAATTCTTTCACTATAGTTCACTTTTTACACCAGATTGATCTACCCCGAAAGACCCAATCTATGTAACCAACCTACAACCTAACTACCCATGAAAGATCTTCACGCCCAATAACACGACCGACTCGTGTTAACCTTGTCAGAGGATTTTTCTAGCTATTTCTACTCAAAACAAAGACAAATAAATTAAGAATGCCACAACTTCTGATATGAAATTTTTCACCCAAAATAACCAAGAGGCAGCACCAACAATATATGCACTAATCTATGACAAAGCCATCATTGTGCTGCACACATAATTAACTTAAATCACTTAGCAAAAATATCAACTCCCATTACGCTTGGATTGCTTGCTGGAGATGAAGATGACGTCACTGTGCTACTGCAAAAACTTCACAAAAAAATTAACTCAATCAAGTGAACAAAGCTCAACAGTGCAGTAGCCAAAAATCCCTTCACAATATGTCGTTCACGCCAAGAGTATAGAGCATTTGCGCACTTCTCACCCTTCACACACGTTACACACCCAACTCACTAAAATCAATAATCAATTGTCATAAACATTTGCTTTGGAAATCCTCATCTACGCAGCTCAACAATCACATCAACAGTACACCACCAAAAGAACTCATCAATCAATTACCTCTTGACCGAAAACTGGCTACACCTCAAAGAAACTTGCACAGTTAGAAAGCCTTATATTTTTACACCTGACCAATGCAACTTAAAAGATACAGCCACCAAATCTTTTGTCGCAAAAACCACCTTCTAGGTTTTTTGCAAATTAACGTGTAGTATTAGACTCCTTCCATAATTAGGAGATATACACTTATAAGAATGTTCTTCAAAGATTTAGAATCCACCGTAAATAGGATGTGTGTTTTTAAAAAGATTCCTTCCATCTGTAGATGCAGTCTCATAATTAGATTATCTTATATGTCCAATTTAAAAATGCCAAAATCAAACAAAGAATATATAAAATATATTCTAACAGAAATCATTTTTCTGTATATGCTACCATAAAAATGTTACTAACGTAACTGTGCGCATGTTCTAGCTGCTATCTTACAAGAAACAAAAAAAGGGGAAACTCACCCTATAAAGAATTCTTTAAACAAAATGTCCCCTTATTCATTGCAAATTTCAAAACCTATTTTGGAGGGTTATATAAATTAAAAGTCAGCTTTCCATTTTATCCTGTAGAGATAGTTGGAACGATACCATTAACAAAAGCATTCCCTACGACATATGATGATCCACGTAAGTTCTTTACTATGGTAGATGATGACGGTGCACTGATGTAGTACTTTTAGCATCATTTCTATGGCATGGTGCTTGTATTTCAGATTTTTGTGTGTGGAGAATTTGGTACTTAATATGAGAAGTATTTCAATTTGCAACTCTTATTTTTGCCTATTCAAAGAAAAAGAATAAAATTAGAGAAGAATTGAACTAACTTGGAGAAAATTTAGAAGATTTAGAGGACCTTTTAACATTACACCTAGATGCTATCATGTTAGGACTATGTTCAAACATGGTTGCTTTTGTATCAAAACGTGAATTTTGATACATAGTATGAATGATTAAATGTACTAAATGTGAAATAAGGTATGATATGTGAATTATTTGTTATGTGATTGAGTGAGCCATCGATGATGGTCACTCACTGAGTTCGCAAAACTCACCTAAAATTTGCAAATATTTTTCAGGATCAGAATAATACCCCGTTAAGTAAACGGGAGTATACCTACAGCTTCCAGGTAAAAGATAGGGGTCGGGATCAGTTCGCGTTTGCATTGTATATCTTTAATTTTGTACTGAATTGAATATTCTGCAACTTTTGTATAAATTTGTATTCCGAAATGAAGGGCCCAAATGGCCATATAGGAATTTTGTCAATTGCATTGTATGTTTGGAAAGGGCTTATGCCCTATTTGATTATTGACTTCCGCCTATTATGTTTGTGTTTTTTAAAAAAAAGTATACCGATTTCTGAGCGATTGAGTGTTTTAACACGTCACCTTCGCAGGGCACGAACTCGGATATCACCATCGATGTCGGGTTCGGGTCATTGTGGGAGTGAGGTGCTACATTTTAGGCAATCTTTCTGATAATGCCCAAGTTTCTTCTAAAAATGGCATCTATCACTTTTATGTTCCTTCTTATGAATTTGACTAGAGAATTCATTAACTTTAAGTGGTCCTTGCTTGCCCTTGCCTTTACCATAATTCCTTTTGGGCTTCTTTCTAACTCTTTGATCACCTACCAAATTAATGGTATGGGTCCCTTGATTCTTAAGCCTTGTCTCCTCTTGAACAAGCATACAGTCCAATTCATTCACATTTCACTTATCCTTTATAATGTTATATTCATTTGGAATGGCTCATACTGCTCAGGAGGCAAAGAATTAAGAATGAAATGTGCTAGGAAAAATTCATCAACATTCATTCCCAATGTCTTTAGTCTTGCTACTATATTTGTCATTTCAATAACATATTCATGCATACTTCGTGAACTATTAAACTTCATAGTGGTCAACTTAGCCATTAATGTCCCTGCAAGTGACTTATCAGCAGTTTGGGAAAGCTCTTCTACAAATTTCATAAATTCTTTAACAACAACAATCATTCACATAAACATTAGGCTTAATATGTTTGATCTTTCCCAAGCTTTATAGAAAGATTTCTCATCGGCTTTGCTTGTATCAGTAATAGTAGTTGGTTGCTCAACTTGGAGTACCAAATCAAGACCCAATACACCAAGGTGAAATTGAACTTATTCACACTAGTCAGAGTAATTTAATCCATTAAAGGATAGAAAAGATGAAGCAATTGAATTAAAGTTAACGAGAATAGAAACTACAAAACATAATAAAATGCTTACACATTAATTCTTTGAGTCCTAAAACTTAACACTTCAATCAAATTCAAAACAATTATTCCACACAAAACATTTAGTGTATATCTAAGATCTCCTTTGTGCGATTTTAAAACATACCCTAATTACAATAATGATGGTAATTTTATATGACTTAATTGTTAATTAAATATACCTCAAATAAACATGCTAGCTATCTTTAGATATATTAAACACATTCTTTCTAAGCATATAAATTAACACTTCATGTTCACAAATTAAAAAATTATTAATTAACCTTTGGGTAATCCTAAAATATTTTATAATTAGTGAACTTCAAATACCCATGAATTCATTATATCATTTTTCTTAATTAGCATCCATAAATCATGAGTAATTGAATTAAAATATTTTATAAATTAATATTCACTAAACATTAAAGTTTGGCCACTTTGGTGACTATCAAATTATCATAAATATGAATATTAAAATTATGCATATACATAAATAAATTATACTTTAATCATCAATGTACATGCCCACTTACATCATCTTAAAATAACAATAATAAATAAATAAAATAATAGCTCTTAGACGTAAGCTTCATCCATGTTTCCTCCGGTATTTACACAAAGCCTTAGTAAAAGGCGGCTTGTGATTCAAGCCACAAAGACTGCATGATTTTGACTCATTTATTATTTAATACATACACACAGAAATGAAGATTTTATAAAGTTATCTTCTTTTATAAAATCTTCTCTTTATAAATCCATTCACGGAAAAAGGCCTCTGTTCCAAGTAAATAAACAATTTATATATATATATATATATATATATATATATATTGGCAGTCAAACTCGAAAATCAGGATACTTAAAGACCTATGGACGTAAACTCAATGGGTGTGGTTGAATGGCAGGGACTCATTCATCTTTAGCTAAAGGTCAGGAGTTCGATCCTTGACTTTAGGTATGGAGCAGCCTTAAATCCTTGAGTTAGCTGTTTTACTATGTGAGGTGTCTACAAATCGACGAGAGGATTAGTCAAATCCGCCAGAGGATACCCTAATCTAGGGAAAAAAAAACCTATGAACGTAAACAAGTTATAGATATACACGACAATCAAAACCATCTCATGCTTATCTATATATATACATACATGAAAATCGTGAAACATAAAATACCGTGAATATAAAAATATAGATATATATTTTTCGATTTCATGAATACCATGCATATAATGTATACATAAGTAATCGTTTTGAATGAACCCATGATTATTTATACATGCACGGCAGAAAAACCAAAACCAAAAGATAATACTGTGGATCCTGCTTCTTTTATTGTCAAACTTCTCTCATCCTTTTCCAAGATAATAACATTGACAAAGCTTTGGGCATCAGAAACTAAACGCACAGATTAAATCATTACTAGGGTGAAGTCGCACTTGTAAAACTTTCTCGAATCACACTTGTGTTTGAAACATAACCAAATCACATATTTCACTTCGTCTAGTAACAAGGAAGAAACAAACAGAAGCGTGAACCGAAAATTTGAAATATGAAGAAACAATTAAACAAGCAATTATGCGATATTTTCGAGAGAAAGTATAAAATTTAAATTCAGACTCTTACATTACATCACAAGTAAGTATAATTTATTGCATAAACATAATCACAATAATTTTTTAGCCTATATTTGAAAATTTTATGTTTACATCAAAATATAAAATATAAAGTACATACCTTGATCCATAAGTGTAAGTTTGATTGAGACAAACTTTTCCAAAAAGTTTGAACGTGAAAAAACTTATTTTTCTTTTCTTTCAATAATTCTACTTTTTTATGGTGAAAATAAACATAATTGTATATGGGCAAAAGAGAAGATGAAAAGATTGAGGAAGAAGTTTTTCTCTATTTCCCATTCCAAAAACCATAAATATATACAGATAGATTTATACTTTTACTAGAATTACTCCTCTGATTATTCTTATAATGACTCCTAAAAGATATACAACGATATACACAAAATCCTAATAATTATTGCCTAATTATTTACATAATATCCGAATACTCCCCCTCAAGTTGGGGCATGATAGTCCCGAATGCCCAACTTGCCAAGAAGAAAAACAAACTGTTGTGTGCCAAGAGCTTTCGTCAAGATATCCGCAAGCTGATTGTAAGTACGAACATGCATCGTTGTAATGTTGCCAGCTTGGATTTTGTCACGAACAAGGTGACAATCAACTTTGATATGTTTGGTTCTCTCATGAAAAACTGGGTTGGCAGCTATATGAAGTGCTGACTGACTGTCACAAAAAAGCCACATAGGTTGAGGATGAAACACTCGTAGATCTTGCAAGAGAGCTTTGATCCATTTCAGTTCACAAGCTGTGGTGGCCAGGGAACGATACTCAGCCTCTGCGGAAGAGCGAGAAACAGTGGCTTGCTTCTTTGTTTTCCAAGAAATAGGAGATCAACCAAGTAAGACAAAATACCCAGTTAGAGAGCGTCGGGTGAGAGGACAAGAAGCCCATTTCGAGTCACAATAAGCAGATAATTGGAGATCACAAGTAGACTGAAGAAAAATGCCTTGACCGGGATGATTTTTTAAGTAGCGAACCACCCGGGTCGCAGCATCCCAATGCTCTTGTCTAGGAGACTGCATAAATTGAGCCAAGATATGAACAGAATAGCTAAATTCAGGCCGAGAAATGGTTAAGTAGATAAGTCGCCCGACTAGACGACGATACTTCTCAGGGTCTTGCAATGTTGCGCCAGTAGCTAAAGCCAAGTTATGATTTTGGGCAAAAGGAAAAGCAACAGGTTTGGCTCTTAGAAGTCCAGTTTCAGATATTATATCCAAAGTATATTTGCGTTGAGAAAGAAAGATCCCATTAGGTCCTCGTGCCACTTCAAGGCCCAAGAAGTATTTTAGAATGCCAAGATCCTTCATATGGAAACAGTTGCTAAGGTAGTTCTTGAAACGAGAAATGAAATCTTCATTATTTCCGGCAATGATCAAATCATCGACATATACAAGAACACATAGGATAGTGCTGCCACTGTGATAGGTAAAAAGATAATAGTTTGCTAGTGATTGTTGAAAACCATACCTCTTTAGCGCAATTGCAAGTTTAGCAAACCAATTTCGCGGAGCTTGCCGCAGCCCATAAAGAGACTTCTGCAATTTACAAACTTTCGTAGTGTCAAGACAAGAGAATCTCGGAGGAAGTTTCATATAGACGTCTTCATTAAGATCACCATGCATAAATGCACTATGAACATCCATCTGATGTAAGATCCATGAACGAGCAGCAGCCACAGCTAATAATGTTCGTATAGTTACCATTTTTGCAACTGGTGCAAAGGTCTCATTATAGTCAATCCCTTCCCTTTGGGTATCTCCTCGAACAACTAGTCGTGCTTTATAACGTTCAATGGTACCATCTGAATTATACTTAATCTTGTACACCCATTTACACCCGATTGGTTTCTTCCCAGGGGGTAGTGTTTCTAAGGTCCATGTACCATTTCTTTCAAGAGCTTCAATTTCGAGCTACATGGCATGTCGCCATATAGGATGTCTTATTGCTTCAAAAAAATGGGTTGGTTCATGGCCAGTGGTAATAGCTGCAAGAAACTTCTGATGTGGCAAGGAAAAATTAGTGCAGGTCACATAATGGGTAATTGGATATGGCGTACCTGAAGACAATGAAGGTGGAGTTGAAATATCTGGAGATTCATTAACACGACTGACAGTGTGACATATGTAGTCTTTCAATTTGCTAGGCGGCTTACGGTCCTTGTGGTCACGTCCAATTGGTTCTACATTTGCAGTCTCTGAAGTGGCAGGGGCCACATTGCTTTCATGTCCATCAAGACTCAGAGCAGTAGTAACGTTGAAGTCATCAAGTAAGGGGGATCTATTATTCCACAAAGTATTGGTGGATGTAACTGGGACGATAGAGTTATCAGAAGTATAAGGGAATTCGTCTTCACAAAAGACAACATCCTGAGAGTCAAAATATTCCCCATTATTGAGGTCATAGAGACGCCACCCTTTCTTGCCATAAGGGTATCCAACGAAGACACATTTTTTACTTCGATCACTAAACTTATCCTTTTGTCGAGAACGGTTGTGAGCATAGCATAGACACCCAAAAGTACGTATATGTGAGTAGTTGGGAACCTGGCCGAACAATAATTCATACAGACTCTTTCCTTTATGCAGGGCATTAGGTGTACGATTGATTAGATATCCTGCAGTAAGGACACACTCACCCCAAAATTCAATGGGTAAATTTGCTTGAGATCGGAGAGCCCAGACTACATTTAAAATGTATCGGTGCTTTCTTTCAACTCTCCCATTTTGTTGAGGAGTATCTACCATAGAGGTCTGATGGATAATACCATTTTTAACAAAATAGTCTTTCAGTACTTTAAACTCAGTGCCATTGTCACTACGCACAATTCGAACTTGTCTATGAAATTGAGTCTGCACCATGGCACAAAAATTTTGGAGAATTTTCGCCACTTCACTCTTTTCAGCTAAGAGATAAATCCAAACAGCACGAGAAAAATCATCTACGATTGTTAAGAAATAAGAAGCCCCACATGAAGAGCGTGTGCGATAAGCTCCCCAAACATCACAATGTATTAAATCAAACGGTGCAGAAGCTTTATTATCACTGGGAAGAAAAACATCTCGTGTTTATTTAGCCCTTAAACAAATATCACATACTTTACTATGCTCATTATTTTTGCTATTCTGAACACTAGGAAGAAGACTAACTATTTGACTTGAAGGATGTCCCATACACCTATGCCACATGGTAAAGGAATCAACTGCAGTCACTTTACATGCTCGTACGTAAGGAGCTCCACAAAGATGGTAGACCCCGTTCAGCTGTTCACCCACTCCAATCACTGTCTTCGAAGTGTGGTCCTGTATCACACACAATTTATTGGAAAAGGTAACTGCACATTGTGAATCATGTATCAATTGAGATACTGAAATAAGATTGCATGTCAAATTGGGCACATATAACACATTATGTAAAACGAAGCCTTTGCCAAAATTTATTT
>JANKOE010000002.1:44874196-44887778 GCA_026284465.1 Erythroxylum citrifolium | reverse complement strand
TTTAGAGAGGGAAACGCTACAGCTGATGCTATGGCTCGGATCAGACCTGAGGTGTCTTTGGGTATGGTGGTTTTTCACAAGCCCCTGGATGTTATAATACAAACTCTCAATGATGATCGCATGGGAGTAGTGACGGAGCCATGTTATAGGGGAGGGGGGCCATGGCCTCCCCTTTCAAATATTTTTTTAAAAAATTACTTATATAATTAAAATTTTTAAAATTACAAATATAAGTGGCCCCCCTTAAAAAAAATTCCTATCTTCTCTTCTCTTCTCTTCAACTCTGCACGCACAGCCCTCCTTCCCCGGCCCCCCCTTAGAGTTGAGTCTGGCTCCGTCCCTGCATGGGAGTTAGGCGCACTCGGCACATTAATCCTGTTATTAGCTCTAGCTAGTTGTTAGCTCTTTTATTTACAAAAAAAGGTATTATATTATATTACATTCTCATTAATGCAACAAACAAAAAACCATTATTGGTATTAATACAGAAACCCAAGTTACAAACCAAACATCATTTTTTTATTTTTCATACTCATTTTCATTCCTTTATACTATTATACCCATATTTATACCCAACCTTGTGCTTAAACCAAACACCTCCTCAATCTTTTCATCCTTTCCAAACAACTTTTTACTATATTCTATTCTATTCTATTATAAACCGTTCTATTCCATTATGTTCTATTACATTCCATTCTATTCAATTGATTAACATCTAAACAAATATGCTCTATTCTTGCACGATCATCTAATTAAGCATATCAATATACCCTTCAAATCTTCTGTCCCAAAAATGGTGTATCTACCTTGTCTCAATGCATTCCACCCATCCATTTATATGGGTCCCATATAAATGGATGGGTGGGATGTATGGAGACAGAGTGGGTAGACCATTTTTGGGACAGAGGATCAGTCCCCATCAATATATGGATAATGTCGTGTCAGCATATCAACATATGGATAATGTCGGGTAGGTACTAGGAGGCTTCCAGCATACTCATTAAAAGTTGGCCAAACGTGATCTTTAGGAACTTTACCACAAAGTTGATAACATGTGACATGAAGATAACACTGGGTTTGGATTCTTTGGAATCACAAATTCTTGAGGAGTTGGAAAAAAAAAAAGAAGAAAAGTCTAAACGTTAAATTATACTAAAGCCGAGGAAAATGTCAAACGATCTATACCCTAAACTAAGAAAGCCTAAAGACGAAAATCACGGAGTATCCCTGTCTACGTCACCTTTATACACGAAATGCCTACAAGCTGCCAACCAAAATACTAATTTTCCTTCCGAACAGATGAAACAAAACCGTAATTATGACCTCGTTACCTTGAACCTCACCAAAACGGATGTTGTTTAAAGTCCTTCTCTTGTGACTAACTAGCAATAATAGAGTTAATTGGTTTGATAGTTTCCTTGAAAGTTCTGTTTATTGCTACATCAAACAAACGTTAAAATATGGTAACTTGGCCATTCGCGTCATTTTCTACATATTGTTGTCAACATTAAGTGCAATCCATTTTATAAATTTTCCTATAAAATTTTCCTTCCCAGAACACTAAATTTAGTGAGGCTTTTCCATTTTCATTATGTCAGATAGGAGACGCAAGAGCATTTTTCTTCTTTTTTGTCGACGTAGTGAAGAAAGAAAATGTATCAAAAAATCATCGGCAAGAAAAAAAAACTTACTAAAGAAGGGATTCTCCTCCCCCCCTTCGCTGAGTGGGCTGGGAATTCTCTTTTACTTTACTGGACTTCCTTCTTTGCAGAATAATTAAAGTCCTTATTGCTACTTTTTCAGACCATTGCCGCCTATAATTGCAGATTATGAAAATTACGTATGGGATTGCCTTATTTTATTCGGTTTCAAAAAGTTGAGCAATCAGTACTGGATAGAACCTTCCTGCTAGAAAAGAAAAGGAAAAGGAAAAGTAAGTTTTGGGAATCGAATTGTGACCTCTTTCTTTTGGTTTGTGACCTTTGTAAGAAATGGTGGACCACTCATCACATTGGTCTGTCTTCAATCAACGGAAGACAGACCAACATTTGTGTCTGTAGAGTTGAACTTTCGATTTTTCCCATCACATATACTCTTGTATTTTTTTCGAGTTTATAATTAACTAGACCATTCCTTCTGTTAGATTATCGTGTTTCCAACAGGCTGGCTAGGCTAACTTAACAGATAATTGCATGTTTCCTAAAAGGTTGCGACTAACTTAACATTTCTTTTTCTTTGAGAAAAAAAGGTTGCGATGGTGATGCTACGGGAAGAGTAAATGAGGAGCGATCGTAATGGTGGTGGTGGAATTCATGTGTATGGTATCTCGTAAGTATGGATAACGGACGGTTGCTAAGCTTTTAATCATATTGTGGCCACAATTTCTGCAGCACTTGAATTAAATGCATTCCACTTTTAACGTGGGGTTGGTTGTCGGTGTAAGTACCTCTATTTCTTGAATAGACAAAGCTAACCTAACTATCTACTTAAGGTTACGAGATCACTGTCCCGACGCGTTGCTTTCCACGTCAGAAATAGCAGGCCACGTTTTTCCCATTTTCACGGAAGATTTAATGAGTGATGCTTTTATTGATTTGATAAGTTTTCTTTTACTTTTGTTGATTTAGTAAGTTATCTTTTTCTTCTAATCGACCCTTAACTCCAGTTTGAGTGTGGTAACATTATTTTAATTTTCAAAATAAATGCCTATGTTCTCCAACATGTATGTACACGCACTTGTATCATGTTTTCCAAGACTAGTATTTTTAAGATAAAATCTTGAATGTGTGACTAAGGAGTTATCAATTGAACACAATCTAAAAAAGGTAATATACAGGGGATTTGGGTTGACCATGTTTTTATGAAATAAAAAATAAAAAAGATGTGAAGGATTAGGTGAGACAAAAAAACAACCGTGTTGGTTCTATGTTGATATTAAAATTTACGAAAATTTTAGAGTTTTGTGCTATAAAAAGACAAAAAGAGGTCCAAGAGTGGACAAGCAAGAAAAAGGGAGCCAAATTAGAGTCTCTTAAGACGATAAAGGGAGAACTTTACAGAAAAGCTCAAGATTAAACAAAGAACATTAAGATTTCAAGATCCTTAAAAATGAGTTCTTGTATTTTGTTTTCTTTATTATTTTTTGTTGGTTTTATTTTTAATGTGAACTAAATCACTAATTATGTTAAAGATGCAACTCATACGGGATATTTTAGTTGTTAATGTGTGAGATGTTATTGTTTGGATTATATTTATTCTCTTTGATCTTGATTATTGAATTTATGTCTAATTGTCACAAATTCGATCTTAAAGACGGTATGAAATACTACAAAAAGGAGTATAATATGTACACTAAAGACTAAATACACTAGATTTGGTGATAGATATATCCTAAACTATTGTGATAACTAATATATAATTTGTTCTTATTGAATTTGATTAAGTTAATTGTGTATTGAAAGGTAGTAATTACTTAATTAGATATATTTATATATTCTTTTAAGTTAAGTGTCTTGCTTTCATTAGTTTAGCAATTGAGTAACTCTTCCTAAAATCTTCATCATTTTAATTTTATTGTTTTTCTAGGGTTAATAAAGTTAATAATTAATTTGTCTTCGTAGGAATGATAACCTGGAATACTCTAGATTTAAACTTACTATATTCAATTTTTTCTACTTGCACATTTGATTGATCAAGTTGTTTGTGCTATTGTTGTGTCTAATTTCTATCACTTTTAATTTCCTTCACATCTTGATTTTGGTTATAAATCCTTGTGTTTTGATCCAAATGTGAGATTCATTAAGTGAAAATGGTGGAATATTGCATGAATGTTAATTAGGTTATTTCGTGAATTTTGCATTAAAAAGCCACGATTAATGCATGGGCTGACAAGGTAGTCATACCTGTGACTCCCCATGCATGGAGGTGCATGGAGGTGACAAGGGAGTCACACCCATGCATGGGGATGTCACACCTGTGACTCCAGGATGCACGAGTGTGTAAGGGGATGTCACACCTTTGACTCCCCATGCACGCCTTTGAGAAGTTTTAAGATTAATTATAGCTTTAATACATGGCAGCTCACGACATTAAGGCACATAACTCTAAACCTAAAGAGAGTCGAATAAAAGGAAGAGCGGGTGGCAGCTGAGGAAAATCATCTTTCATTCACTGTTTCATTGGTTCACTCGCGCAAAGACACAGATATGGGAGTCATAAAGAGATAGAGAAAATGAAGATAAATATAAGAGAGAAACAGAGTGAGTCGGTAAGAAAAACAAAACAACAGAGAGGTGGAAGCTTGGGAGAGGCCGAAAGCGAGAGCTGGAGCTGAATCCCATTTAACTTAGCTGAACATTTTTTTTGGGGAAGAAGTTGAAGCAAAAGGAGAGCCAGAGCTGGAAGCTTGAAAGGGACTAAATATCTCCATAACTCTTGATCCGATGATTTGTTTGCCTATTTTATTCCTCATTTGTTGCTTTGTTTCTTTCATTTTACTATCTGCTATTAATTGACTTATACTCTTATTAGTTTAGCCGATTGTTATTTGTTTCTTTTGATATTCCATTCGGTATTCACTGTTTTATTATTGTTTTAATACTTTTGTTGACAATAACACGCGATTAAAGTGTTTAATGATGATGAATGTGGTGATATCCGCGATGGGCTTATCTTTTTTCTTGAGAATTAATGTAACTATTTAGTTGAAGATGCATGATTGGGTTACGGATCTGTTGTCTTATTTATTGTTGTGGTTTCTGAACTATATGGATGTAATAGAATGACCAAACTTTGCATCATTTTAGTGTTAAATGAAGATTCGATAGACAAAGTTTAATACGGATCGAGAAACTATAGACACTAAGGTTAAAAACTAGAAATATATTAACTTAAGTGGTAATTGGTAGTCGAGTTTTCATTATTAATTTGGATAATAACTTATTGAATACGAAAGCTAGACTAGTTCATTATTCGAATTGAATTAAAGCTTACCTATTAATTTTAGTAAGACAACAATCCAATCACTTTCGATTAGTCTATTTGTCTTTGCTCCCAATTGATTCTGTTTACTTTTTATATTAACTTCGTAATTTTCCTTAAAAGCTTTCGCTCAACAATCGGGGTAGAATGTTTAGGAATGCATTGTTTTTATTTTTAATTCAAAATTAATTTAAGTTGACCAATTTACCTTTATGGGAGATGACCCTGGGTTATCAACTACAACTATCTCGTATACTTGCGAGTAGGATAGCCTAGGTCTTTTTAGAACTTTTTGGGTATAATAAGTTTTTGACATCGTTGTTAGGGAGGTGTTTAGTGTTTTGAACTTGAATTAATTTTGATTGTTTATATTTGCTAAAGTGATTTTGATTGTTTCGTCGATTGTTTTGTCTGTTTATGCATGCATTTTTGTCGTGTTATTTTATTGGGTTGTTTTAGTAAAGTTTTTATTAATTTATTGTTGTTTTCATTTGGTTTAAGTGAGGAAGAAGGTCTCAGGAAGGTAAACTTACTCCCTTTGTTAACAACATACATTAGGTAAGAGAACTTCCAAGGGACTTTAAAGACAATCTCGAGGGATTCAAACCAGAAGATCAAGAAATGGGTGAAAGACAACCAGTAATGAAGGAGTATGCCAGACTGTTAATTGGTACTGCTACTTTATGCATTCATCTGGGAGAGGCAGCTAGAAACTATGAATTGAAGAGTATCTACTATAACATGCTGCCATCTTTCTATGGGGTTCCTAATGAAGACCCTTTAAACTTCACTCCAGACGTTTCCTTGGATGGCTTAAATGAAGATCAACTCAGGATGAGGTGCTTCCTATACACATTGAAGGATCGGGCCAAGGCATAGCTAATGACCCTTCCACCTGGTTCATTGACTACATGGGAAGAGGTGTACAATAAGTTTATGAGAAAGTTCTATTCCCATTAAAAGACTTCTGAGTTGCGAATAAGGATAGCTACCTTCACTCAAATGGAGGGAGAGCCATTCAATGAGGCATGAGAACGCTTTAAAATCCTGTTCATTCAGTTTCCACACCATCATTTTCCACTCTCCATGTAGAACCAATTCTTTTATGATGGATTGACAAAATAATGCCAGTATACGGTGGACAATACAATATGAGGAGCTGTGGGAGAGAAAACTGTAAAAGAAACATATGAGATCTTCGAAATGTTAGGGGCCAATTCTCAATAAAAGAGTGTGAGAGGGAGAAGAGATGTAGTTCATGAAGTGAGCTCAAATCAAGAAATGATTATACAATTAGTGGAGCTCACAAAGCATGTGAAAATGCTAACCATGAGACAATCTCAAAACGCTCCGAGTCATGAGTTATGTGGTATATATGGAACTTTTGGTCATGGGGCTAATGTTTGTTCATATTCTTTTGAATCTTTTGTAGGTGAGGAAGAAAAAGCAAATTCACTTAATGGTTTTTAATTAAGGGTGCGGAATGACCCATACTCAAACACCTACAGCCCTAGTTGGGGAAACTACCTTAATTTCTCTTAGAAGTCCAGCAACCTACCAGTGCAGCCCTAACCACCATATCAGAATTTTTAGAGGCAGAATCAATTCCAAGGGTAATATTTAAGTCAGAAAATACCAAGAAGGCTTTCTTTGGAGGAAAGCCTGAATGTGTTCATTCAAGCGACTGCTTAGAATCAAGAGATGAACAACAAGAGATTTGATTCATTTGAAGCTTCTGTAAAGAGGGTTAAGACTCAAGTGGGGCAACTCGCTACTCAATTGCAAGGCAATAAAAAAGGAAAGCTACCTAGTCAACCCGAACAAGCCAAGGTTGTTACGATTCTAAAAAGTGGTAAGGTGATTGATAAACATATCCAGATTCCTTCTAACATGTTTTATGTAGGTAATCAAGAAGAGGAGAACCTCGTTAAAGGAAAAGACGGGAAAAACGAGGAGAGCAATTGGAGCAACTCTTCAAGTCACATTCAACGAGGTGCAAAACTTGAGCATGTAACCAAGGGTGATGAAGGACCAAGACTGCATAGGGCAACTAATCCTTATAGACCGCCAGTTCCATATCCAAGCTGCCTTAAAGACTCAAAACAAAATGAGCACTTTTTTTATCTCTATAGCATACTTTCTAAAGTTAATATTAATCTGCCATTGTTAGATGTGATTAAGAACATTCCAGCTTATGTGAAATTCTTCAAGGAACTCAGCACCAAAAAAGGGAAGTCTACACCACATGAAAAGGTGATAGTTTTTGAAGTAGCAAGTGTGGTCATTCAGTAGTAGTTACCCCCAAATTGAAAGATCCAAGGAGTTTCATCGTGAAGGTATCAATGGGTAATGGTGAGGAGGTTAAGGATATGCTTGACCTAGGAGCAAGTATAAACCTAATGCCTCATTCTATTTATGTTAAATTGGATCTAGGACAATTAAGACCTACAAATATGTGCTTGTAATTAGCGGATAGGTCAATCCATTATCTAAAAGGAATAATGGAAGATGTGTTGGTGAATGTAGAAGGACTAATTGTACCAGATGACTTTGTGGTTTTAGATATGGGGAAATAAAGCAACAACAGAAAGAGCACACCATACTCCTTGTAAGACCTTTTATGGCCACCACCAACACTTTGATTGATTTGAAAAATAGGAAATTGACTATGACTTTCTTAGGAAAAACAATATTTTTTTCGATCTTTAATGTTAAACCTATCCCTACTACTGTTGTTTATGAGGAGTGTTCTCTTGTTGATCAAATTAATGCTGTCGATTTTGATTTTGCCTTACAAGAGGAAGAAACAAAGGAGTTAGACTTGGTTGAAGAGTTTGACGAGTACTGCTAATTGTTAGACAATGTTACAGGAGAAGAGTTTGGAAAATTCTTAGAGACAACCTCTAATGAAGAGACTAATGCAACCCACCAAAAGTAGAGCTAAAAGAGTTACTTGAAATTTTGAAAGATGCATTTTTAGGTGAAGGGGAAATATATCCAGCCAGTCTTACATCTACTTTGGATGTTGATCAAGAAGAAAGAACTCTGAGTGAGATGAAAAGATTTAAAAAGGCTATAGGATGGAGTTTCAGTGACATTGAGGGGATTAGTCCCTCCATGGGCATGCATAGGATTATCCTAAAAGAGGGGGTTAAACTAGTGAGAGAGACCCAAAGAAGACTCAATCCTAATATGTGGGAGGTAGTTAAGAAGGAAGTCTTGAAATTGCTTGATGAGGGAGTGATTTATCCAATTGTGGATAGTGAGTGGGTAAGCCCAATGCATGTGGTTCCAAAAAAATCCGGTATTACAACTGTTTGAATTGATAAGAATGATTTAGTACCTACTAAGACCACCACTGGATGGAAATGTGTATCGATTATAGGAAACTAAATGTGGCAACCAAAAAGGATCAATTTTCTCTCCCTTTTATTAATCAAATGTAGGATAAACTTTCTGGACATGAGTTTTATTGTTTTCTTGATGGTCTTTCAAGTTATTATCAGATATTGATTGCTCCCGAGGACCATGCAAAGATGACATTACTTATCCATTTGGCATATTCTCCTTTAGGAGGATGCCATTTGGGCTGTGTAATGCACCTGCAACATTTCAAAAGTGCATGTTTTTCATTTTCTCAGACACGATTGAGGACTTTATCAAGGTATTTATGGATGCTTTCTCAATCTTTGGTACCTCTTTTGATGATTGCATAAATAAGTTGACTAGTGTGCTTGAAAGATGTATTGAATGCAACTTGACTTTAAGTTAGGAAAAGAGTCATTTTACGGTGAAACACAGAACAATCCTAGTTCATGTTGTATCACAAAGGGGAATCGAGGTTGATAAGACTAAAACTAAAGTTATAGAAAAGCTTCCGCCACCCACTTCTGTCAAGGGTATTAGAAGTTGTTTAGGACATGTTGGGTTTTATAGGAGGTTTATAAAAGGGTTTTCTAAGATAAGTCATCCTTTATGCCAATTGTTAGCAAAAGATGTCCATTTATGAGGAATACCTTAATGCCTTTAATATTCTTAAAAAAATTGATCTCTACATAGATTATTGTCTCCTGGTTGGTCTTTACCTTTTGAAATTATGTGTAATGCTTCTAATTTTATTGTGGGAGCTGTTTCGGGACAAAAAATTGAGAAATCTTTGCGTATGATTTATTATGCTAGCTTAACTTTGAGTGATGCACAACTAAATTACATAACCACCGAGAAAGAATTGTTAGCTGTGATTTTTGCATTGGAAAATTTTAAACCATATTTGTTAGGGTCAAAGATCATAATCCATTCTGATCATGCAACTCTTAAATATCTTTTGACCAAAACGCATGCAAAACCATAGTTAATTAGATGGATTTTGTTGTTACAAGATTTTGATTCGAAAATAAAAGATAAAAGAGCGAGTGAAAATTTTGTCGCGGATCATTAATAGCTCCTAACTTGGAAACTTTTGAACAACAAGGGAATTATGCAATTACTGAGAACATTCCTGATGAGCAGTTATTTGTTGTGAGTAAAGTGCCTTGGTATGCTGGCTATGTGAATTATCTTGCATGTGACATTTTGAGACCTAACATAACTTCTTAGGAAGGGAAAAGATTCCTTTATTTAAGCAGCTGCTACTTTTGGGATGATCCATACCTCTACCAAATCTGTAAGGATGGAATCATTTGGAGGTGCATTCCAGAGGATGAGCAGGTAAGTGTCTTGACCTTTTGTCATGAACTCCACTGTGGAGGCCATTTTGGAGGGAGGAAAGCTGCTTCTAAAATTCTTCAAAGCGGATTGTGTTGACCCACCTTATTTAAGGATGGTCATTTTTTCTGCTTGAAATGTGATAAATGCCAATGAACTGGAAATATAAGAAGAAAAAATGAAATGCCCCTAACTAACTTAAATTATTTGATGTTTGGGGTATTGATTTTATAGGTTTGTTTCCTAAATCTTGTGGATTCGAATATATACTTGTTGTTATTGATTACTTATCTAAATGGGTAGAAGCAATACCCACCCGAACTAATGATGCTAATGTTGTTATTAAATCTATTGGATCGAAAACAAAAGCATGCAAGATTTGGCTAAAACAGTAGATTTCAAAACTTTTTCGAAATCAAAACACAGCAAAAATAACATAACCAAATCAACATGTTTCAGCCACACATGATACGGTATAAGGAAAAGAATTTACATAAGAACAAGGTGGTAGAAATATACCGACTCCTTGCTACAGCTTTGACTTCTCACTTTTGTATCCTCTCTGAATCCTTACTATAGCTTGGGCTCTTTTGTAACCTTTCCTTTGTCAATGTATCTTCTCCTTGTTGTTGTACCCTCGACTAATCCGATCTACCACTTTTTCTTCTTGGACAACTTGGTTAACAAGATCCTTTGGTAGGAAATGAGAAAAAATATTTTGAGGAGATTTTTCTTAGAAGAAAGAAGCCAAAAATGAGACTCTTCTCATTTAAGTTTCGGCTATGCATGCATGAGAGGAGAGAGTAAGTAAAAAATGCAAGAACACTTCTTACTCTCCTTGTCAATTTTGGTTATCATGAAAGAAAAAGAAGTGATGTGCATCCAATGCATCGCTTCATTCTTTAACCAATCATAAAGAAGCTGATAAATAAGACTCTTCTCATTTGTTTAAGATGGCTATATGAAAAGATCAATAACCTAAATGAGACATTCTCATTTTCGGTTATAGATGAAAGAAAGAAGAGAGAGTACATCAAATGCACCTCTTCCTTTCTTTAATCAAATGACTGCTAAAATGTTACATTACATGCCATCATTAAAAGACAACCATTACACCATTTAATGATAAGATCATTACTCCATTTAATTTAGCAATTTATTGCTAAATGTACAACTGCACATTTTGGTATAAAAAAACTAAAAAATGCCTTCCTTCTTTCTTTAATAACTTTGTTTCAATTTAATTAATCTAATTAATCAAATCAAATCAAAGTCAAGCCCAATATTAAATGTTCATTTTGGCTTCTAATTAAAGTAAGCCCAACATTCAATCATGGGCTTTAAAACTTCTATTTATATTTTTAACTTTGCATGATAACCTTGCTAGAAGCCAAATGTGGAATCTAATTGGACTTATATAATTCAAGCTCCAATAAGCCTGAAATTAATTTAATCTTATTAGAATTAATTCCAGCTTATTAACCAAATGTTTTTCCACTAAAGACAATTGGTTGAACTCTTGAATTACTAAATATTATGAGAATACATGTTCTCAAATAAGATGTCCTGTAACATTCCAGATCACCCGCTTACAGATATGGTCCACTTTGGGCCTTGGAGCGGACAATATCTGTAAGCGGGTGATCTGGGATGTTACAAATAGTATCAGAGCCAGTGCTCGGGCCGGTTGGACCGGCAGGAGGCTAGGCCTCCCTTACAGACGCGTTTTCCATGGCCTAATGCACCGAATCCCATCGAAACTCTGAGGTTAAATGTGCTTAAGCGAGAGTAGTTCTAGGATGGGCGACCTCCTGGGAAGGCATCAGGAAAAGCAAAACTGTGAGGGCTTGGCTGGGCCAACGCCCAAAACGGGCAATATCTGTAAGCGGGTGATCTGGGATGTTACAAGTGGTATCAGAGCCGGTACCCAAACCGTTATGCCAGCTAGGTTGGACCCTAAAGAGAGCTAAGCCCTAAGGGGGTAGAGAGTGTGAGATTCCACATCAGTTAGAGAGGGGAACAAAGTACGCCTTATAAGGGTACGGATACCTCTCCCTTATAGATGCATTTTCCATGGCCTAATGGACCAGATCCCATCAGAACTCCGAGGTTAAACGTGCTTGGGGGAGAGTAGTTCTAGGATGGGCGACCTCTTGGGAAGGCCTTGGGAAAAGCAAAACCATGAGGGCTTGCCTGGGCCAAGGCTCAAAGCGGACAATATCTATAAGTGGGTGATCTGGGATGTTACAAGTGGTATTAGAGCCAGTACCCGAACCGTTGTGCCAGCTAGGCTGGACCATAAAAGAGGGTAGGGCCCTAAGGGGGGTGGATAGTGTGAGATCCCACATCGGCTAGAGAGGGGAACAAAGTACACCTTATAAGGGTACGGATACCTCTTCCTTACAGACGCATTTTTCATGGCCTAATACACGGGATCCCATTGGAACTACAAGGTTAAAAGTGCTTGGGTGAAAGTAGTTTTGGGATAGGTGACCTCCTCGGAAGGCCTTGGAAAAGCAAAACCAGCCAAGCCCCAAAACGGACAATATCTGTAAGCGGGTGATATGGGATGTTACATGTCCAATTGCAAACTTTATTATGAACCATATTATAACCATCTACACAATAAAGGGCAAAATGATATGTTGGTTTTTCTTTCTAGATCTTCCGTTTTACTCTATATGGCGATTAACACACAAGATCTCTGGTGATGCTATCACCTGCAACCAAATATAAAAGAAATCACTTCCGTTAAAACAAATTAATGTAGTAGCGGTAAGCGGATATCGTTTCCACGAGGAATCTCTAACGGTAAAGGTTAGCTAGTTCAAACGAAAATAGAAAGGGGGGTTTTGTCACTTACTGAAATAAAAATAAAAATCAAAGAAAATTGCAAATTGAAATAATTAAATTGACAAGAAAATTAATTAAGCAGAATTAAATTGAAATCAAAAGAAACAATAAAATAAACAAAATCCATAACTTGACTATTAATAAAACTAATAAAAATAACAATTGAAATTGTGCAGAAATTGAAAGCAAGAAAACTGAAATTTAAATTAACTAAAAGCCCTAATCTATGTGACTAAACTACTTGGACATTGTAAAAGAATTAAACATAAAACAAAATAAATGGAATTGTCGGCAGCCAAGGATGGGCGTTGATATGTTGAAAGCAAGAAGGGAAGGAAACGTGATCAGTTCAATAATAAAACCATGATGCGGCAACCAAGAAGGAGTTTGCGATGGATGACTGCTGGAGAATTAAAAAAGAAGAAAATCAATTTGTGGACAGCGGCAACTTTGGGAGGAGAGTACGTTGATATGCTGGAGGAATAAAAGGAAAATCAAGAATAAAGAAACCAGATGATATGCGTGATTAGATAAAGAAAAGCAAGAAGAAAATCAAGAGGTGGCAGGTAGGGATGACGATGATGTAATTGAAAAAGATGCAGCAACGTGAATGAAGGTAGACCAATGGACGTGGACCAGCGTGGAAAGGGAAGACCCAATGGAGAATGCGGCAACTTCTGGAAAATTAGAGAAAACAATAATCTAAACCTAATTTAATCTAAAACCCTAAGCTAATCTAAGGCAGCCCCTCTTTGTTTAATCCAAGCCCATATATATACAGCAATCCCAGCTTCCTTCTTGAATTGAACATCTTCATTATCTTGATTAGATATTGTCCAGATTAAGTAGTCTTCTAATTTCAGTAGGAGTCTTCTTGAAAAGAGGTTGAGATGATCTTCGATGGTTGTGTTCTGATTGGAGACAAATTCTGGAATTTCGCAGATTTGGGATTTCTTCCATATTTTTCCTCTTTTTGGTCCTTTTTCGTCCTTAGGGTGTTGAAAACCATCTGTAAATAATTATAGAACAATTTCATTAATTTCGG
>JANKOE010000002.1:44787303-44801123 GCA_026284465.1 Erythroxylum citrifolium | reverse complement strand
TAAATGATATGGTCATGAAATGACTTTATGATTCAAATGTCTTATATCTGAAATGGGTCCAAATTATATTCGCATACGAATGGTTGTAACTATTGTAACTTGCAAATGGAAATGTTTTTAAATGTCACGGACCCGATTTGATTAGTCATTTTCCCCTCACGTGAACTTTGTTTTAAAGAAACAAAAGTTTTAACAACGAAGTTCGATTGATTGTTCGTTCTAGCATGCCACTCTTATGGGGTGCGTACTCGGATATCACCATAGATGTCGGGTATGTGTCTTGTGGGAGTGGGGTGCTACATTGCATCTATTATAAAAATATTAGTTATCACATCTTTAAATTTAGGAAACGACCCAAGTTAGGTAACTATTCAAAGTTCTCTAAGCTTGCTATTGCTACTATTTCCACAGAGGGCTCAATGGAGAATACATATCCTAAATTCTCATTAAGAGAACTTAAGGCCCTCATATAGCAAAGTTAGCCAGATTTTAATATTGTTTCATCTCGTGTCATATATGTCACTTCAAGTACTTCATTTTTATGGTACCTTGGTTTTGCTTATTATAACCATATGAACTCTAACTCCTTTATATTTTATTCCTCAAAAACTCTTATGCCATATATTTTCCATACTATTGATAATTCTATTATGAATATTCAAAGTTTAGGTACTATTCAAATACATAAGTTATGTTTGCATAATACTTTCTTGTTCCTAAACTCTCCTTAAATAATATCTATGTTGGTCAATTATATAAACTTAATATTAATTTACTTTTTTGGTTTATGGTTATACTATTGATTTATAAATTGATGAGATTATTATGACTGGGCATAAGAATGGACAACCGTTTAAAATTACCTCTCTCATTCTTTCATCCAAACGTATTGTTGGTCCTATTACATCTTATATATGACACTATCTTCTTCGTTATCCTTCCAATCTTAAACTAAGATCATTAATTTCTAATGGTTATTAGAGTAAGGATAAGTTTGAAAAATCAATTATATTTCATGTTATCTTTTTAGAAGTCATAATTACATTTTATTAATAGTAATTGTGCCTTTTCAACTCCCTTTGATTAAATTTATTCTAATGTTCAGGGACTTTCTCCTCATGATATCATGGGTAGTTTATGATATTATGTGTTTTTAGTTGATAACTTCTCTATATATATGAACATATCTCCTGCATCATAGGTCCAAGTTATTTTATATTTATTATTTTTTATAGCCATGAATTAAATTTAATTTTCTTATAAAAACCAAAATCTTGCATACTAATAATATTATAGAACTATTCTTTTACCCATTTTGTTAATCTATAAGGAACTATTATTTAAAGATCTTATCTAGATACCTCTAATAGATGCATTTTTTCATACCATTTAAGCTCTTATCTTCTCTTCCTCTTATCAAGAAACCTTTTAGGAAAAAGGTGCTCATATTGTTGTCTATACTATCAATTGCATCCTTACTCTAGTTATGTGCAACAATTTTCCTTATAAATGCTTATACAATCTTGCTCCTAACTACCAAACTCTCAAAGTCTTTAGCATTGCTTATTTTTTTTCTTCCTCAACCATATGAATACACTAAACTGGAATCATAAGCACGATTATGTTGTTTCCTAGGATGTGATATAGTATAAAGGGTATAGGTGTTAGGAACGATTGTTCCAAAGACTTTGAATCTTATAGTATGTGACCTTATTAGGAACATAAAATGTTTTCAACTATTTCAAAACTTTGAGTCAAGGAATATTCTTTTTAGTTCTTCTTCTGATTCCATCGTGTTTCTTAACAATTCTCTTCAAATATTACTTTCTAATTGTTTTAGTATTTCGATAAAACCTATTTCTAGTCTCATTGCCTTTCTGTTAGCTAAGCTTGTGGATCCATTACCTCCTCTAAACAATTGTTTGTCATCTAATCAATCATTAGAACTTCCTGCTCCTCAACCTGTTGCTTGATGTACTAATTAAGTAATCATCCTTCTGTCTAACTTTGATATCTTCATATTTATTCTACTATTGTTTCTATGCATGAACCTCGCACCTATCGTAAGGCAGCTTTGACCTTCTTTAGTGAAAAGCAGTAATAGAAGAACTATAAGCACTTCCTAGCACCAATACTTAAAATGTGGTTGATTTACCTTAGATAAATCTATTGTTAGTTGCAAGTAGTTTTATAAAATCAAGATTCTAGCTGATGGATTACTTAAGCAATGCAAACCTTGACTAGTTGCTGAAAGATTTACCTAGAAGTATGGTATTGACTATAAAGAGATATTTGCTCATGTAGCTCGTTTCACTTCAATCCACAATCTTATTGTAATTATTGCTAATAAGCCATAGTCATCATTTATATAGATGTCAAAAATGTCTTGCTTAATGGTGATCTTATAGAAAAAGTGTACATATAACTTCCACCTACTTATGATCATCCATCTAACATGGTTTGTCATCTTCATAAAGCCTTATATATACTAAAACAAGTTCCTCAAGTCTATTTTGCCAAATTTAGCTCTATTAACCACCTTACCATTCATTCTAGCTCCTATAATCAGACCTCGTTCATTCATAAAAAGACTCAAGGGTACACTATTCTTCTCCTTTATATTAATGATATGATAATTACTCATGATACCATTCAAGGTATTTCTATTCTCAAATCCTTTCTACATTAATAGTTTAAGATAAAGAATTTAGGTAGCCTAAGTTAATATTTGGAGCTTGAAATTTCGTTTAATAAATCTAAATTTTATCCATCAAAAGAAAAATATATCAAATAACTTATCTCTTGTGCTAGAATCACTATTACCAAGACTATTAACTCTTTAATTAGATTAAACATTCATCTCTATACTATTTATGGGGCTTTCATCAATGCTGATACTTTTTATTTCCATTTAGTTGTTGCTCTTATATACTTCATTATCTCTCATTTTGATATCGTTTATGTTGTTTGTATTGTTAATCAATTCATATCAACACCTTGTACCACTCACTTTTTTTTAATATTCTTCATATCCTTTGGTATAAAAAGGTATTCCTTTTTGTGGACTTCATTTTTGTTATTCATCTCCATTAGAGTTATGAGGATTAGTCGCGAATCATAAGAGGCCCTCCCAAAACTTTTCTATGCACACTCACTCATTCTTGCACAATATAATTGACATTTAAGTCCATCTTTCTTTATAAATTTCTACTCATAAAGACATTAAATGACGGTTGTGTCAGAGAAGTAGAAGAGGCTACTATTTCTTTATCTTCCAAATTTAACATTAACTTTTAACGTTAACTTTTTTATGTTGATCTATTTATAAATTTCTTTCAAGCATTTGTCAAGCTGCTTTGTGACCTTAAGGTCATAGGTTTAAGTCACAGAAACATCCTCTTTGTAAAAATACAAAGGAAATGTTGCATACATTATGACCCTCCTCAGACCTCTATAAAGCGAGAAGTATTATGCACTGGGTACGTTGACTTTTTTTATTTATAAATTTCTTTCAAGCATTTGGCTGTATTTTTTACCCTCTAATTTTTTTATGTCCATCAGTATATAAATCTAAGATACTTTAACTCAAGAATTGGCAGCAAAGCATTTTCATAGTCCTGGCTTCTATATGATAATTTAAAGGTAAAGTTTTTTTAATTTTTCTATGTATTTTCAGCTTACTAAATACTTGAATATGTTATAATTAATTTGTCTCGTATGACAACATTTGCTCGTACATACAATGTCTGACAATGTTTATGCGGACACGATATTCCTACTCTTAGATTGTTTATTTTAACTCTTTATATTTTTCTAATAAATAGGTATTAATATTTTTCTCATTTTTATTTAGTAATATATTCATGTTATTATTAAATTTATTTAAATTATAACTTAAATTAAATTATGAATTACAGTTTATATACGTTATAAGTGTTTTATATGAAGTTTTATTTGGATAAATTATTATCTCGATCAATGATGACAGTACCGTACAGAGTATAAATGATTTTAGGTAAATAACTTAGAATAGTTGGTAGTATATACACCCAAAACTCCACTTGCAACTATACCTTATAGATTTAGTGCCTGAAATAGTTCCAAAAAGGATAAATAATGGAACATAATTGTACTAAAGTTAATATGGTTTTTGTTTAATTCAGATATACAAAATGTTTTGAATGTGTAAGACATAAAATGTGCAAAAGGTGTTTTCTTTTTCTATTTAAATCTAATGTCTTATTGGGGTAATGAGAACAAAATCATTCGTCAATTGAAAATACAAGTATAATGTTTCTTAAAGAAGAATCCAACAGAATGAGAGTGAAAGAGTAATAAATAGGCTGAAACATCCATGTCTGAGACGAACACCCAACGAAAGAAGCAAGATAATAATTAAAAAATGGATTTACAAAACAATTAGGCTTGCGTAAAAATTTTGGGTTGTTCTATTAGTTTTTAAAATAAATTTAATGGTGTGAAATGTTTATTTTTACATAAATGCTTACTTATTATAAATTTCTATTTATATAATAATTTACTACAATAATATTAATTATAAGATTAATGTCAAACTAATTTTATAATAAATTAAAAGTTTAAACATTTTATTAATACTTTTATTAATTCAAACAGCATTATTCATTGTTTTAAATGCAACATCCCACTACCATAGGGTATATACCCAAACTTTCAAGAACATAACCTATGATAATATGTTGGAGCAAAAGCAAATCCAACTTACATATGGCATCATCTAACTTATTCAAAAGTCACTAAATTTTAACATCAATTGATTGCATTCCTTCATAATTCTTACACTGTTTCCCTCATGCAATTTTTCACAAAACCTCTTATAGGTTCTAACAAAACTACAAAATAAATGCTACAATACTTCTGGTGTCATCTGACAAATCTCTGAGCAATTTTTCTATCCAAAAGATTCCTTAAGTCCTGACTAAGGAACTGGGTCTCCTATCTCGTACCTGAAAAACTACATTGCAATTTTTGATGAGTTTTGCAAACTCAATGAGTGAACCATCATTGATAATTTCACTGGATGTCAAACACATATCACATATACCACAGATATCCATTCTGAACACCATAACTCACACAACATTGGGTCACTCAATACAACTTTGCAAATCATTCATGGATTTCATTCTTATATGAATGCTATATGCATGAGACTCACTTTCGTTCTTATTGTTGTGACCGAGTGCCTATCACAAACTTATACCAATACTAGCCCATAGGGTTTAGTCAGAACAGAATCACGGAGCATAGCTTTACGTGTAGAATCAAAAATCACGGAGCAAAGCTCTACGTGGAAGTCTTTAAACTGGCTACTCAAGTCACAATGCTTTTATCTGAGCATGCATTTTATGAAATGCATCAAATACTGAATATGTCATATATCACAATCTTATACAAATGCTCAGACAAAGTTTTCACATTCATTGGACTTAAATCCGGCATTCAACTTTCGTTAAGAATCAAAGTCATTCAAGAATTCATATCAAATCAAAACACTTCCAATACATGCCCAACTAATAAACTCCTCGGACTTCAAGTCCGGAATTCAGAAACAATTTGTAAACAGTTCAGTAATGTTGGAAGTTTAAACAATTCAAATCAAATTAATCCTAGGAAATCATCTAGGTTGACTCACAGTAAACTCCAAAATGATATTGCCTGGATGGTCTAGCAATGTCTGACTGGCATCCAATGAGTTCCTCTAAATCATACAAAACACATTTACAATTATCACACTTTTGCACAATTGTATAAGTATTATTTAATGCACATCTACTTATAGGAAATATGCACAATGCATGTTCAATGACAATTCTATGGTACTTTATTGAGATCCTTATGAACAAATCATTCAGATATCAAAGCCCTCATTAATACCATGTGTACTTATAATTTGGACCAATAAAAAAGCAATGTGAAACCAATTACACAACTTCATTGACCACTTCAGATTTTTATTCCAATATACAAATGGTTCAACTTTGCATAATAAATCTGATATGGTAAATGGCAAAATTACGCAACACTTCCTTATAAAATATTATTCTCCAATGTCTTAAGTTTCTATTGACACCAAAATCACTCAATTTGGTTTAATAATTTGGAAGATATGCCTCAAACATTTTCAAACTGTTCTTATTCAAAAACAGTTTACTATGTACTACTTCCACCCAAAAATTGAACATCTTAGAGACTGAATAAAAATTCTACTTTTTCATAAGATTTGTAGCACTATTTCTCTAGTTTACTCCAAATCAAAAATCATCACATTTGGAATCCTACAGATCCAGATATAATCAAAACACCGAAGTATGTTCAGTAAAACAACACCAGTTCATACCCTTTCAAAAGATTCTCTCACTTTCATTCAATCAATCTTTTTCAAATCAATTCAGAATGTTACAAATTTTTGTGTAGAGATAGAACAATGTCTTACGAATCCAATGGTTTAAGAATCAAATCATTTGGAGGTCTAGAGAAGAAGGAAAGCTATTAAAAAAAAAGGGGAAAATCTCAAAAGAACGATCATGATTAAGCACGAGGGTGCAAATCCATCTTACGGTGCTTTCTTGCTAATCCTCAATGTCACTGTCATGCATATGCACGATGGTGCATTTGGCCTAAAATCTTAAAAGTCACCGTCGTGCATCCACTTCTTCCTCTTCACCGACATCTGAACTTCTAAACTCCATAACTTTTGATCCAAAGCTTCAAAATTTACAAACTTTATATCAATGGAAAGATAAAAGGAAGATCTACAACTTTCGTGAAGATCATTTTGTCAAAATCTTCCTAGATCAATACAGTAAATTCACTGAAGTTCAGATCAAAAATTCAACTCTCTTACTATTCCTTCCGAGAAATTTTCCAGATGACTTCCACTTTTCAAATCCAACACTTCAAATTTTTATTTCTTGTTTTTCTATTCCATTTCATTAAACTCATTTACCATAAATTCATACTACTCCAAAATATACAAGTTTAAATAAAAAATCATCAAAAGTCAAAAATTCATCTTTTACCTATTCATGCTCTGACAACTTTTTGCATTTCCAATTTTCATTCTCAGTCTCTATTCTTCCTCTCAACTTCCATTTAAACACTCATTCCTATCTCAAACCATCATTTTACAATTGCTCTTCAACTCAAAAACCATTTCCTGGATCATATCTAAGTTTTCATCAACTCACGTACAACACACATATATATAAGCTTGCACAATGAAGAACAGAGCACATATCACCTTTCTATATCTAATTTTCTACACTAATCCTATACATCATTTCATTGCTATTTTAACTCCAAAAACTATTTCCACAACATCAGATCACTAAAAATCCATCAAAAACTAAATAACACTATAACCAAAATTTTCATCTCATCCACAGTGTTCATGAATGTGTGTGTGTGTGTGTGTGTGTGTGTGTGTGTGTGTGTGTGTGTCTGTGTGTGTGTATATATGTGTGTAAATGCCATGATCCATGCAACTAAAAATAATTCATCAAATTATTTCATGAATCCACAACTCTAAAAGGTTTATTCATTACTTGTTGAAAACTCCAAAAGCTTCAACTATCTTCAAGCCCTTACTCCATGCAAAATTACGTATTTGTTGAGAAAAATAACCAACTTCTGATTTTTCTTAGGTAGAAAAGACAATTAGCAGTGGTGATAGAGATGTGGGATGAGGAAAAGCAAAGAAATTCCTTAGAAGGTGTTTGATGGAAAACTCTATGTGTTTGAAGAAAATTTGAAGAAGGTCGCTACAAAAGAGATGGAAACTTATGAAATAATGGTAACCCCTTTTTAACTCTCAGATAACTCAAACTTACTTTCTACAAGGTTCTAAAAAATCACTTAGTTAGTGACACTTGTCACTTTCTTAATGCTTAAGCTCTAACTTAGTTTCTTTTGAAACTGACTTCATTTAACTCTCATCTTTACAATCCAACTACCTCCAAATCTTCTTTTCATTTCTTTTCTTCTTTTTTTCTATTTTTCATAATACCCTATAAATTCTAAAATAAATCCTAAATTCATCAAAATTCACAAATATAATAATTCCACTAATCAATAAAATGTCCAATATAAATAAATTCCAAATTCACAAATTTCCCAAAAGTCACAACTCAGACCAAATATATCTGGAATTATTCATGAATGCATTTACAATTATTTTTATGTGCAGAAAAAATCACTATTCATATGTATATGTATGCCATATTATGTATGAGCATGAAAATGCAAATTCTACGCTCTCATTGAACACTCTTATTTACTGTTCTAGCCTCCCCGCAGGTAACGTGATGTTACAACTCTCCCCTCCTTAAAAAAATTTCATCCTCCAAATTCTTACCTGATTGATCAGGAAGGCAGGGATATTATTTTCTCATATGCTCCTCCGTTCCCTATTTAACTGTCATCACTCAAATATTTTCTTCCACTTGACTATAGTCATTGGAATCACTCGGTCTGCCAATCACTTATTTAGTCATTTACTTTCTTAATTAGTTCCTCAATATATATCGCATATTACTCACTCATTTCACTTCATGTGCCGACAATATATCTTTGTTAGATCATATTAATATTTCTTAGCATACTCACATATCACACATTATGGATCTGAAACATCCTTTCATCATTAACACTAACTCATAATAATTTCGTACAGACCAATTCATATTGGGCTTAGTCTATCATTTTCCTAATCTGAGCACATCTTGCACTCAATGTGAGCACACCTTGACAAGGTGATACTCTCAGAGACAATTCATTTTTTTTCACTTCTCATCCAAGTTAATGCACTTAACTCTTAAGTCTATCTCACTATATTCCATAACCTTGATGTTGATCTATCAAATTCATTCATCTTTCATAAGTCACTGAATTTTTAACACAGATCAATTTCACTCATCAACAATGTCTTGAATCAATTCTAGCCTTCAACTATTTTTAGGCCCTCTTCATTTCAATGTAAGGGCGAACGACTCTTTTGTCGTATAACGCCTCATGCAATATTCTAATAATATCACTGTGATAATGATTGTTATGCTTAAAGTCACTTAGAACTATACATTGATCTCATATTCCTATAAACTCCAAAATATAAGCTTTAAGCATATCTCCAATAGTTAAGACTGTTACCAATTTATACATGCAATCACTTGGTTCTACATTCTTAGCCATTAATTGCACATTCGATGTATTCCTACTAAGACATAGAGCTTCGGTTGCTTCTTGTGTTTTCTCTAACCGTCTCCTTATCAGGTACACATACTTCTTAATTCAATCACAAAGTATCATTAATTTGAAAGGCAGATTCGTTTTCAATTCCTCGATAAGATTCACAATTTCTAAATCGTCGATTTGGGCTTTGCTAAGTCTTTCATGTGAAACTGATATTAAACAACTAATAGTACTTTGATTTGCCCCAAATTTCGTTTACCATTCCATGCTCTTCACTTAGTTTGGTAACCTCAATATCTAAATTCGTGCCATTTCGTTATTGAATTTTTTGTTCAATACATCATATTACAACACCAGCTTTATTAGGAAATACTTATTTGCACAATCTTTTCAAACTCAATAATTACCTCAATCTTTACTGATCTGTATATTCATATATATATCCAAGATGTTTTTGTACAATAATGCATCTGAGCTTTCAAAGCAATTACTATTACAACAAGTATCAAATCATGTATCAAAATTCAGCTCATAAGGCTATAATTGCCCCTATGTACACAAATTCACTTTATAATATTGCAACAGATTGCATCTTAATCTCTAATGGGAAACTTTATTGTGTATACTGCGAAACCTCCAAATCCAAGTGGCATAATTAACATTGGGTTATAATCCCTAAAAAATTCTTTATACAATTATCACTCATATGGTTTACACTTTTTTTCCCTCAAGTATTCAAAATGTTCTTTTTACTTTCCGAACACACTCAAATACCATCTATGATCATAGTCACTAACTGGTATAATTTTTCTCGGATCACTTAAGCCTTCAATATCATAATACTTTCGGGGGCATTGTTAACTCCAAAAGATATAGCCTAAGACTCTTTATGCCCATGATTTGTTCTCGTAATTCCTTAAGTCACTAGTTCCTCAATGAGGTAATATTTTCTCGTGTTATTTTCAGTTTCCCAATTAACTCCCTTTCTCGAATGATTTTCTCAATCCATTTGATTTCCTGTGTTGGTAACCCATTCATCAAATCTGATTTGTATCTTTTATACTTAATGTCACCTCAAATTCTAGAATCCATCACTTATTTGGATACTTTACATCAACAAAATGCACACACTCTCAGTAGCATTTTCTACCTCTTATGCCTGAGTCTCGGTTAGGGGTATGACTCCAATATTTACTTTTGACTCATTAACTACTCATTTCTGATTAGTTCCTTCATTAATCATTCTTAAATTAAATCATCTAGTTTACTGAACCTATCTCAATGAAATTCTTCTTTGGAAGAAGATTTCTTGATACTATCCTCGATACTGCTTATGAAATCCTTATCAATCAACTATTTTCCATGATTACTTATCAGTCATTCTTAGTACCTCAAGAAGATCAATTTCAACTTTGCATAATATCTCAATAAGATTAATTTATGCCATAACTTATATGATTAGAATGTCCTTTATAATAAGGCTCAGTAAGGCATTAAGCAAATTCTTTTACTCTAATACCTTGGTATATACCATCCAAAATCATACACATCATTCATTTCTTATTAAGTCATTTATGACTATTTCATTCCCCTCTTACTCTTTCCTCATTTCTATCTTATCTTCCTATTGTCATTTATTTCATCTTCTAGATGTACTTCCTCAATCAACTCAGGATTATAATAGTAAAAAAAATCATCATGCAATGCTAATCTCAATTCCACTAATATATTCTTGTGGGGGATTATAACTCTTGTCACATTAATCAAATAACCACTTCGATTCCAAATTCATCTCCTCAGGATCATAAAAATTTCTGTTTTCATTTCATTCTACTTGTACACTTTAATTTTATCATTTCCACTTATATCCTTATTCTCCTCAAACAATCCACGACAATGTATTCACATCTGTATTGTCTAAGGACATCTCACCACAGTACAATATTGATGTCGTATTCAATAATACATCCACCAATACAAATACGCTGATTCATTATATGTCATATTTACCTATATACTATTTCTCATTTCTAAATATCCACAAACTTTCGTTTTCTCACATTCTGAAGGAGCATCACTCTTCTCACTAATTCTATCATCTCAAACTCTTAACTCATGCGCATACGTGTGACTCGTATGAATGCAACTCAGACTGGAGATCAGTTGCTACTGTCTGCTATGACATGACAAAAATGCATGTATCTAGACACATATTTCAGAAAACACCCATATAAGATAGTAATTCTGAGCTCTGATATCACATAAATGAAGCACCCCACTCCAGTAAGACATGTACCCGACATCCTGAGGGATATCCGAGTCTGTACCCCGCGAGGGTGGCATACTAGAGCACTCAATCATTCAAAACTCAGTACAAATTTTTTTAAAACCATAAACATAAAGTGCGGAAATTGATAACCAAATCAGGCCTACTTTATTTCATAAACATTTTAAATCATAGCAATATAATCATCATAAATTTCAATAGCCATTTGGGCCCGTTACTGCAAAAACCATATACAAACATTTCCGATTTGGAAATTTATTTCAAAACAGAAATATTCGAATACATAAGTTACAATAATTATGGAAGACTTAATTTGATACAAAATAAAGGAAATACTAATGTAGAAGCTAACTGATCCCGACCTCTATCTCTTACTTGCATGCCGTAGGTATACTCTCATTTGTCTAATGGGGTACTCTTTAAGCTTGAAAAATAATTGCAAATCTTGGGTGAGTTTTTGCGAACTCAGTGAAGTAACCATCATTGATGGTCCACTCAATTCATGCAACAAACCATTTAACATAATAGTTTGAGGGAGAAGACAATACAAAGATTAAGTTTCGGAATAAGGTACAAATTAAATTCCGCTTTATTATAATTTGTGTTAATCATTTTATAGAATTAAATAGATCTTAGTTTTCAGGAAATTAAAAGTCACGAAAAAGTTTCGTGATTATTCTGCTGTGGTCGGGATCGAATCCCAACCCAGTTTCCCATTATAGATAAAATGTGTAACAATTTTTTTTGGTCAGGTACTAATGAAAAGACTTACAAAAACAAAATTAAGTTAGAATGAAGTTTGTATTCCTATAAATCAAGGGGATCTTGGCATATAGTCTCTCAAAATCATAAATATTATCCTGCTCATAAAGAGAATTTGGAGAATTATGACTAATAAACAATCCATTTGGTGTAAGTGGATACACACTTGCATCAAAAAGAGAAGCATATAGGCTATAGATGTTAAGCACCTCCCTTCATCTAAAGCAATTCTAAGATTGAGAGAGAATTTTAAAAATGACGTCATTGCTTTTGTAAAAGATGGTAAATCTATCAGCTTTTGGTGTGATAATTGGTTGTCAGTAGGTCCTCTCATCAATGCCAATGAAGCCAGAACGTCAATATAATCAACTAACTCAGTAGTTAAAGCCCTCTCATATAAGGAGACTATCATGTAGTCATCCATGCCCAACTCTCTTATCAATGAAATCTTACAACTTCATATTCGTGGAGAGGAAGACAAATACATTTGGAAGCACACCAAAGATGGTCAATTCTTTAATCCCTCCTGTAGGAAGCTAATCTTTAAAGATCTTCCTAATGTACCTTGGTCTAAAGCAATATGGTCAAGTTATCTCAACCCTCAAGATGCCACCACTCTATGGGATTGAAATGAAGGATAAGTTGAAGAATATTGACAAAATGGCCAATTACTTATATCTTACCAATTAATGCTCTCTATGTTAAAAAGCAGAGGAAAAATCTAGAACATCTATTCTTCAATTTCAGCTACACCAAAGATATCTGGAGGTCACTCCTCAATAGATGTTTGATAATAGAGAATCTAGCTAGTTGAATACCATCAAGAATTGGTATTCAACAAGTAGGTGGACCAACAAAACTGTATACAAATGCTTCTGGTTGGTACTTTCTTCCTTGGTTACATCAATATGGGATGAAAGAAATCCCATAATATTTCAAAACAAGAGAGTCTCTATGGAACAATTTTACAATAAGTTGATACAACACATCAAAATGTAAATTTCCATACAAAAACATAGACTACAGTCTATGTAGCACGGACACGGCAAAATGGAGTCGTGTCTGTGTATCGGACACGTGTCCGTGTCGAACTCCCACCTGACACACAGTGGACACGTGTCCATACGTGTCAGAATTAAAAAATAATGTTTGTTACATTCATACTAATTTGTGACTCCTTTCAAGAAAATCTTCACAATATAAACAAGGAGAAGCAACGATGTGTGATATTGCAGAAGATGAGTTTTCACCAATTGATGATGATCATAGAATCTTTGAAGTTGTCAATCTTTCACTTGATGAACCAGAGTTGGAGAGTGTGATGTTTGCTGATGAAAGCAATGTCAATGTTTGAGAGTAAAGTGATTAGAGGGTAGAAACTTTAGTTAGATTGTAGACAAATTGCTTAATAGAATATATGTTCCATGTTTTTTTTTAGGGGGCTTATAAAGTACCAAATATGTATTAACTATCAAGATGTTGGAAGTCTTGAAACACATCAATCAATATATATCATATTATGAATTCTGAATTTTTTTCTTAA
>JANKOE010000002.1:44775947-44787203 GCA_026284465.1 Erythroxylum citrifolium | reverse complement strand
TCACCAAAATTCAAAAATATCACAATTCCACTAATCAATAATATTTCCAATATAAATAAAATTCAAATTCTAAAAAACTTACAATAATCACAACTCAATCCAATTATACCCAAAAAATGTCAATAAATGCATGTACAATCATATGAATGTACGAAAATGTGCATGTCACAGTTAACTTATGCATGACGTAAATTTTTTTCTAATTTCTCATAAATTTTCCATAAATCACAATTCTAGCCCTAACATGGGTAACGGAATGTTACATTAAATGTAATTTACTTTATTTTCTCCTAAGTATGTTAATTTCTTGTATTTTAGAAATTAGTGTTTCTCTATCATAAAAGTTTGCTCTTTGTTTTTCCCTTTTTCATATAAAATATTAAAATTTTCTCTTTATTTTCCTTCTCTGTCACAGATATAATATCATTGATATATCTTTGTGATATATTGTTGAGCTATTAGTGTTCTATTATGCCTGCATACTTCTTCCAATTTCATATAAGTGCTTTTGTTCTTTTTCTAGTCCAATGGTGCTATAATTGGTTTATATTGTGTTGCCTAAAAAGTATTTGTTTAGAAGCAGAAAAAGAAAAAAGAAAAAGAAAAAGAAAACAAGTAGAATAGTTAAAAGAATCCTAAAAAGAAGCAATTAATAAATTTATTAAAAGAGTAGACTCCTATAGCAAGAATCCAAAGGAATTAGGTGAAGGTAATTTTGAACAACATAAAGATAATTTAAGTGATGGGATTCATATTTATGCAAATATTAGTAATTTGAGTGAGCACGATCATATACCAAATGCATCCACTCTAGAAAATTTAAGGGTAGATGAGCAATTAATCCCTATTTTGGATATTTATGATCCTAGAAACTGGGATAATCTTGATAATAAATTAAGAGATATTTTAGTTGAAAAAGAGTCTATAAGATAATTGAATCTTGTGTTTCCTTTAGACAATACCTCTAAGCATTTTTCATATTCTTATTATTTAAGAAAATTAAGTAATGGAGAGATTAGCAATATAAAATCATTGGTTTACTCTAAACATATAGATAAAGTATATTGTTTTTGTTATAAATTGTTCAAATCTAATAGCAAATAAAGTGCATTAGCAAATGATGGATTTAGATATTGGAAGCATCTTAGTGGGAGACTCAAAGAATATGAGAATAATGTTAAGCATATGACTAATATGAGGGCTTGGAATGAATTAAGAGTAAGATTGAGAAAATTCAAACAATTGATAAAGATTTGCAACAAGAAATTGTAAAGGAGAAAGAACACTTGAGATAAGTTTTAATAAGAAGAGTTTCTGTTGTGAAATGTCTTGCTAAATATAGTTTCTCTTTTCGAGGATCCAGTGAGAAACTTTACCAAGATAGTAATAGTAATTTTTTTGGATTGATTAAGATGATTCCTAAATTTAATGTAATAATGCAAGATCATGTTAGACGCATTCAAAATCATAAAATTCATAATCATTATCTTGGTCACAAAATTCAAAATGAGTTGATTTCTGTATTGGTCGATAGTGTTAGAAGTTCTATCATAAGGATCATTAAAGAGGCAAAATACTTTTTCATTATTCTTTATTGTACCCTAGATTTGAGACATCAAGAACAAATGAATTTGCTACTATGATGTGTAAATATGTCAAAAAAATTAAAATATAGGAGTATTTTTTAGAATTCTTGAAGGTAGATGACATATTTGGATTGCGACTTTTTAATAAATTATTCAATGCATTTAAGTCTCTTGATATCAATGTCCATAATATGACAACTCAAGGTTACGAAAATGGTTCTGATATGAAGGGAAAACACCAAGGGTTTCAATAGCGATTACTTGGAATAAATTCAAGAGCATTATATATATCATGTGCTTGTCATAGTCTTTATCTTATTCTTAGTGATATAACACATTCGTGTGTTAAATCTGTTTCATTTTCTGGAGTTGTGTAACACATATATGCATTATTTTCAAGTTCTCCTAAAAGGTGGAAGTTTTACATATCATGAAACCATTTTCAAATTCACGCTGGGAGAGTCGAATAAAAGTGTTAAAGCTATGAGATTTTTAAACCTATTAGATTTCAAGATCCTCAAATAAGATTGGCTTTGATAGAATTATCTAGATCTTGTGATGATGCTAAGTCAAAAAGTGAAGAGAAAAGTTTGGTTAATGTACTTGAGAGTTATGAGTTTTTACTTAGTATGGTTTTTTAGTATGATATTTTATTCGTTATCAATATGGTGAGTAAAAAGTTGTTGTCTAAATCTATGTGTTAACACTATCATAGAGCAATTAGAAGGAATGATAGTATTTTTTGAGAAATACAGAGACAAGTGGTTTGCCTCTAGTATGAATGTTGCCAGCAGTCTTACAAATGAGATGAATGTAGAGCCTACATTTCCAAATAGACGTTGTATTATTAGGAAAAGACAATTTGATAAAAATGATCACAATAGAGAAATACAATCAATTGAAGATTCTTTCAGAGTTAATTACTTTTTAGTTGTTATGGATATGGAAATTGCTTCACTGAAGAATAGATCTAAACAATTAATGACATTTGAAAATATTTTTAAATTCTTATTTGATTAAAAGAAGTTGAGATCATTGGATGATAATGAATTAAGAGAATGTTACAATAATTTTACAATAACTCTTTCTCATGATAATGTGTCGGATGTAGATTTAGATGATCTTTTTCTCAATTAAAAGTATTACAAATAACTTTGTCAAATGAGGTAATGTCATCATTTAAAAATTTTTAATTTGTTAAAGTTCTAGATTGTTATCCATATGTTTCAATAGCTTATCGAATTCTATTAAATGTACTTGTAACTGTAGCATAAGCTAAGAGAAGTTTTTCAGAGGTAAAATTATTGAAAACCTACTTGAGGTCATCAATGTCATAAGAAAGGTTGAATGGTTTAGCCATTTTTTGTATCAAAAAAGATATGTTGAATAATATTGATCTTGATAATATTATTAATGACTTTACTTCTAAAAATATACAGAGAAATTATTTTTCATAAATAATGATCATTTATGTGCTTGTTAGTGTAATTCTCTTAGTGTTTTGCAACCTGATATTGTTATTCGATTGCTACTACTGCTATTTTGTTGTTACTGTTATTATTTTTAGTGGTTTTATTGCTGCTGACATTTACAAGATATTATTAAATGATGTTAAGGTTATTTAGAATTTTGTTGAGTATGTGGACTTATAAATTGAGTCACTTATGTATAGATATTAAATTTTAATAATAAAAATATACTTTTTAAAATTTATATATTTGTATATTCCCAATTTAGCTTCATTTTACTTTGCCTAGGGTATATAAAACGTTAGGAACGGCCCTGACGAGTATACTCTGCAATTCACTTGGTTGGGAATCCAACTAACTATCACTCCACTACTAGCTATTGTTTCTTTCTTGACATATCTCTTATTTTATCGCACAATAAAAAGATAATTATCTCTCACCCTTACAGGAAGTAGAATATTGAGCTTAATTTATAAGCTTAATATTTTGTAACTCTTTTCCTTTGTGGTAATCAGTGTCATAAAAATTACTCATAATGATATCTCCTATGAATGTACTAAACATACTAAGATTGATTATTGCCTTATATGACATCATATTTTTCAAGGTAATATCCAACTTGTCCCTGCTTCATCGTAGTCTCAAGTCGCAAACATTTTTACTTGGTCACATTCAGCTTCAACTATATGTTTTCAAACTCAAGATTTCTAACTCCTTACAAACTTGATTTTAGAAATATAATTCTCAATAATCATATCAGTAAATTTCATATATAAATAGTCTTCTTCAAATACTTTGAACACATACAAATATAAAGAATTCTTCTTTCTCAACTTCCGTCTCTTTCTCAACCATAATGTCATTTAACAATGTTTCGGAAGTAGGTTAACAGTCGTAATTGCTCCTTAGTTTTGACAAATAGAAACAATTGAGTAAAGACGATAATAACAACAATGCAAAGAGACCCTGTTAGAGGTTTTAGGATTTAGGGGTTACTGTTAGTTGAGAAGTAATGGCCTCTACAAAGTGAATTTTGATCGTACGGAGATGTCCACGTCACTATATTGGCAAGATCATTTAAAAGAATGAGATATGCGACTCTAACCTAAAGAATTTCTTGTTGAATGTCCTAACCATGTTAAAGGTGGATAACTAAATTCTGTCCAATATTGAGAAGTAGATCAGACGACTTAATCAGGGACCACAGCAACTCATCACCGAAAATACGGAATGTGGGGTGTTGACGCTGGAAATTGACCACCATCCACCAACATCAATCGCAATGGAGAGGAGGCGCATTTAGTCATGATCAGTATTGTGCCCCTGAGTGGACCGCAGCTTATATCTCAAATCTTTTCCAAGCGACTTCATGGGTCCTTCAAAGTGGGATATTTAATGCATGTCCCCTTTAATCAGTTGCTCGAGTCATCCAACTAAGGAACTTTTGTTCTTGATTTGACCTTTGGCTTTCACAGCAGCTGCAAGCTCCGTTAATTAAAGGAGAGGGATCATCCTTACCCAAAAAGAAAAAAGAGAGAGAGAGAGAGGGATCACAATTCAAATAAAAGTAACGGTCCGCAGATTGTCATGGCTTATACTACTTGGGTCATTCGTGCCAATACGATGAAAAATCGAGTGTTCCCATCTCAGGGTATGCCTTTGGGTACCTTAGTCAGTTGGACTAAACTTCTGGAAGGCTGGATCAAGCTTAATACAGATGGGGCAGTGACTCTGGGCTCTAATATTGCTTCTGCTGGGGAGCTTCTAAGGAACAGTCAGGGGCTCTGGTGTGGAGGCTTTTTGCATAAGATAGGAATTGGTAATCCTGCTCTGGCCGAACTCTGCGGGGTGTTTTCTGGGCTGCAGCTAGCGTGGGATTGGGGTTATCGCCGTGTGATTCTGGAAGTGGATTCCCTCGAGGTCATCAATATTCTCTCTTCTTCACTTAATGATCTGACTGCGTATTCTTTTTTTATGACAGGTGTTCGTAACTTGCTGCGTCGAGAGTGGGAAGTGCAGGTTGAGCATACGCCTCGTGAAGGGAATCAATGTGTAGATTATTTGGCGTCTATTGCGTCAGTCGGGCCGCCGGACCTTCATATTCTCCAGGATCCGCCCAGGACCCTTTTGGATTTCCTACACCAAGACATGCACGACACTTTTTACACTAGATCCCTGCATCGGGATTTCGACTTTCGGAGCTAGTCTCCTTTGATTTCTTTTCCCTTGTATTAAAAAAAAGTAAATATATATGATATGTATTGAAACATGCGTTTGCTAATTTCTGGTCCTTTTATAGATGCAAAAGAAACCTTTTAAAATCCTATCAAGAGTTAAAAATGTAATATGAGACAGTACGATGATATCTCGTTAGGCAAAAATATAATTTATCTACTAAAATTATACTTTTAATTAATTTGAACAAAATATAATTTTTACCAATATTTTAAAAATCAAATCAAAAGTGAAACCAATAAAACTAAAGGTTTGAGATTTAAAAAATTCAATCAGATTGTTATCAAACAGCAAAGATTAATAAAATTAAAGAATTTGAAATATGATCGATAAAGATTGTCTTAATTTAAAATTTAATTAAAAATAGATTGTTAAATAAAAATTAATTGATTATTTTAGTTTATAAGAAGTTCTTAATTTACGAAAATTAACAAATTAATTAATAAATTGATTGATTTTTAACAACAAAAATAATTAAAGTAAATCGAACTAAAAAGTTAAAAAATTAAACAAAAAATTAAACGATTCAAAACTTTTATGGTTAAATCGGACGAACAAGTTTTTTTTTTTTGACAAAACACCAATAAAATCAACGCAGGAAGGAAGGCTAAGCACTAACCCAAGCCAATAGGCTTACCCATTACACTCAGGTCCTACGAGCCTTTCCCTATCAGAGATATCACAACAAAATTGTTCGAAACGTAAAATATTACTTAAACAAGGAGGGATATTATCCCATTGATGGAGGTTTGCATGTAATACGGTTACCCTCGCTAGGGAATGAGTCGCCTTATTGGCAATCCTACGTGTCCACTGGAAGGACAAATGAAGAAAGTGACGCTGAAACGTATGGCACTCAAAAGCCAACATTCTAATCTCCGAACAATTAAGAGAAAGAGAAGTGATTGCTTGAACCGCCTGTAAACAGTCCGATTCTACTATAACATTGTCTATGTGTTTGGTTTTCAGCCACGAAAGTACCTCTCGTAGCGACATCAGTTCTGCAATAACTGGATCCAATAAAGTCGCGGAGTGACCCGAACACGCTGCAACAAAGCAACCCCTTGAGTCGCAAAGGACCGCTCCAAAACTTGTCTGTTTCTGTTCTTTAAAAATGGCCGCATCAACATTACATTTAAGAACCCCTTCCGGTGGTTTACTCCAACCTGAAGTACTAAGGTGCGACCCAACTGTGACATTGACCCTCTCAAAACAGCGTCGTGCATCCTACCAAGACGTAAGGTAGTTTCAGCGAAACTAACAATCATACTAAGAGAGGTACTCTTACCTTGCCAAACTCGAAGATTACGGTGATACCAAATACTCCAAAGAAGGGTTAACGCACGAGTTGATACAGATATCGGCATGGATTTTAAAATATACTTAAACAAGTCGTCGATCCCCTGGCTCAGTACAGGCAAATTCGCCAACACCCAACTAGCTTTTGCGTTATTGCATTCCAGCAGCGCATGGGACAAATCCTCCTCGTTACCACAGGCGTCACAATCAGGAAGCAGCGTAATTCCCTTACTTTGCAAACGTGTTTTACAAGGTATAAAGCCCCTGATACACCGCCATGTGAAATCTTTAACTTTCAGTGGAATGGGTAACCTCCACAAACAATTCCACGGTTTGCCTATAAGATAGTCATTATTGTCCTTAAACAATTTACAAGCCAGTTGATAACCCGATTTGACCGAATACTGTCTGTCCCTGTTATGATGCCAAATCAGTTGATCCGAAGGTTTTATACGAGCAATGGGGATTTTTGAGATTCGCTCAACATCAGATGGCGTAAGAATCCCCTCAATCAACTGCTCATCCCACCCCGAGCCCGACTCATTAAAAAGTTCACTTACTTTCATGTGCTCCAAAATCGGAATCGGAGGAGAAGAGATAAAGAAATTATCAGCATCATTAATCCACGGGTCCTTGAAAACCCGAATAGAAGAACCATCCCCAAGTCTCCACCGAACACCATGAACTAGAATATCTTTTGCAGCAAAAATACTTCGCCATACAAAGCTTGCATTAGCTCGATCCTTCGCTTCCAGAAAACTGCTTGTAGGAAAGTATCTCGCTTTAAAAATTTTGCTAGGTAGGGAGTCCGGAAAGGCTATGAAACGCCAAGCTTGCTTGCATAGCATGGCAAGGTTAAAGCAGTGGAGATCCCGAAAGCCCATACCCCCATATTTCTTGGGTACGCAAAGACGGTCCCAACTCGCCCAATGTATAGACTTCCTTTGAGTTGTGTTCGAGCCCCACCAGAAGGCATTCATCAATTTCTGTAATTCATCACATGTGCCTCTGGGAAGAAGGAAGACACTCATGCAATACGCGGGTAGTGCTTGGGCGATAGTCTTGATGACAACTTCCTTGCCAGGTCTTGATAATAACCTGTTCTTCCAACTCATGATTCGCTTACCGAGTCTATCTTTGACAAACGCAAAAACTTGTTTTTTCTTCCTCCCGATTAGCGATGGAAGACCCAAGTAACGTCCATGGTCAAGGGGAGTACAAACTCCTAAGATTTCGAGCACAACCCGCTCAGTTGAAGAAGTGTTAGAACTGAACATAATGGCTGACTTTTGATAATTAATCGCCTGCCCCGACGCTGATTCATAGATATCAAGAATGCTTTTGATCTTCTGTCCCTCCCTTGCATTTGCGCGAAAGAAGAGAAAGCTGTCATCAGCGAAAAAAAGATGGGAGACACTAGGGCTACCTGGGCAAATGGTGACTCCATGAATATCTCCTCGCACCTCATTCCTCCGTAGTAAAGCTGATAATCCTTCGGCACATAATATGAAAAGATATGGAGATAACGGATCTCCCTGCCGTAAACCTCGCTTAGGAATAATAGGGCCAACTTCGGTACCATTAAACTCCACGGGGTAACGGACTGTGGTGACACAAACCATAACCAGCTCCACCCACTTTTTGTCGAACCCCAACTTTAACAGTATAAAACGTAGATATTCCCAATCCACTCGATCGTACGCTTTGCTAATGTCAATTTTGAGAGCTGCTTCACCAGTCTTTCCCTTACCTTTATTCCTTAGATAATGAATGATTTCAAAAGCCACCGTGATATTATCGGTGATGAGTCTCCCTGGGACAAACGCCAACTGCATAGGAGAGATTATTCTAGGCAGAATAGTTTTGAGTCGGTTCGCGATTACCTTGGCTATGATCTTATAAATGACATTACACAAGGCTATTGGCCGAAGGTCTTTCATACAGCTCGGGTTATCCTTTTTCGGAATCAACATAATCAACGCATCATTGAGAGTATCAGGGAACTGCTGGTTCTCCATCCAATTACGACACTGGTTAAAAACATCTGTTCCCAAAATATGCCAGCATTTTTGAAAGAATGCTGAGTTCAACCCATCCGGCCCAGGCGCTTTATCCGGATGCATGTCAAAGATTGCTCGCTTAAATTCCTCCATATGTACTGGTGCCATGAGATAATCATTGTCTTCCTGGTTTACTACTGAATTGATCGAGCCGAAATGATGAAACCCTGATCCTTCTGAAGCCGAAAAAAGCTAAGTAAAGTAGGATAGAATCACGTTGCTAAGCCCTGCGACATCTGAAACTTTCTGACCATGATCATTATTGAGCTCAAATATATGGTTTAACCTCTTCCTTTTTGAAGCCTGTGCATGGAAAAACTTAGAATTAGCCTCCCCATATTGCAGCCAAAACACTTTTGAACGTTGTTTCCAGTATATCTCCTCTTGAGCTAGCAATCTGTTGAGGGCCGTACACTGGGTTTCTAATAGAGCATACTGATGCTGTTGACGTGCCATGGCCATATTCCTCTTAACCGCGTCAATCCTCTCCGCAAAATTACTACCCAGCTGCTTTTGCCAATTGAGCAGTCTATTGCCGCAATCCTTAAGCTTGGTTATGAGATTCATACTACTATTGACCCCCCAAAAATCTGAAATAAAATCCAGAAAACCTTCTTCCGTTAACCATTTGTTCTCAAATTTGAAACGTCGAATCCGCTTTACAGGAAAATGACGGTCAGCCACCAGTTTGATAGGGGAATGATCCGAAGTAGCACTCACTAAGTTGTGTAAACTATGAAAAGGGAATATAGCTAACCACTCTGCATTAACAAACGCGCGATCAAGTCTCTCCAAAATAGGCGAATTTGAGTTTCGTCCTCTCTGCCAAGTATAGCCAAACCCGAGTAGCGGAATGTCAATGAGATTACAATCCGAAATACACCGACGAAAGCCCTCCATTAGAGATCTAGGATACTCCCCTCCTCCTAATTTGTCATGTAAAGATAGGAGATTATTAAAATCGCCGAAATAGGCCCAGGGCATGCTATGGAGTCTTGAAAGGGACCGAAGGAGTTCCCAACTCTCTTGTTTTCTATTCGCTTCCGGAAATCCATAAAAACCTGTAAGACGCCATTTGGAAAATTTTGGTTCATCAATACATATATCAATGTGGTTACTAGAGGAACTTGTGACAGTAACGGGAACATCCTGCATCCAAAACATAGCCAACCCACCACTTCGTCCTACCCGGTCAATGCAGAAACAATAATCATACTGTAACAAAATCTTTATTTCATCAATCTTAGTAGAGTTCGCAATAGTTTCACTCAAAAATAAAATACGAGGCTTATTAAACCTAACTAGGTCCTTCAAATTTTGAACTGTCCTGTGGTTGCCTAAGCCACGACAGTTCCAAGCTATATAACTCATGGCTCTCGGTGGGTCTGCTGATCCAGACCGGCTGTTGGGATATGATGTGGAAGTGAAGGCAGATTCAGTTCACTCGAATCCAGCATCTCTTCAGAGCTATCTGCAGTGGGACCTTGTCGAGGACGTTTTTTTGTCTCCTCTAAATCCATAACAAAAGTTTCCTTCTCGTAATGTTCAGAAATATGAATTGGGCTTTGTCCAGTTGAGCTGCCTTCGAAATCATAAGCATTATGGCCCAATCGAAACCCATACTCAGCTGCAGGTTTGATCATTAAATGCTTGGGGATAAAGGTGAATTGATTGCCAATCTTGCGAGGATTCTGGGATGAAGATTGAGGGGATTTCAGCTCCAAATTTCGTGCCGCATAATCAGCCCTAAAAGCCTGCCCCGGATCACGTTTCCAACTCACCGTCTTCTTAGCGTTCCGAGCTCTGACCTCCGCCTGAATGTCCTCCGGCCATTCTCTAGTGAGTTCTCCCTCTGCTCTTTCCAGTAGTTTATAACAACTCATTTCACTATGACCTATTACCCCACAAAGATAACAAATAAGAGGGATTCGTTCGTAGCTGAACGTGATCTTGATTGCATCCCCACCCTGTTTACGAATGCACTTCCATCTCATAAGAGGTTCTTTCACATTGACACGGATCCGGACCCTCATATAGTTACTCCATGACTTGCGTCGTTGAGAAGAATCATATTCAAGGAAGGTACCCATCAAGTTCCCAATGTTTCTTGCAATCGTCTCTGTAGCAAAACCCAAAGGTAGGCCATGAAACTGAACCCAGATATCCGTATGTGTAAAATCGATGTCAGCTGGGGATTCCCCTGCCTTCCATTGATGAACAAGCAAAATACACTTGTTAAACGACCACGGACCCCCGGCTAGCATTTTCTTCAGATCCACATGATGAAAAAACTGAATAAGATAAAGATTGTGTTCTTCCAGAGGTTTGATAAACGCTCCCCTTAAAGGCCGTCAGAGACTTAACAGTGTCCTCTCCAAGGCTTCCGCGTTAACATATCGTTCTCCAACCAATTTGCCCAGCAAGCATAGTTCATAGTTGATCTCATCACTTTGAATATCCTCCACTAGAATCACGAACTCTTGATTTTCCTTTTCTCTGATAGAGAGATGCTGGAACTCCTGATCCATCCTGGTTGGGTCGGCTATTCTAGGCCCAAGCCCAGGTCCACGTATCCACGGCCCATTTGCAAGTGGCAACCTCCCACTC
>JANKOE010000002.1:44735849-44749499 GCA_026284465.1 Erythroxylum citrifolium | reverse complement strand
AAGAAACGGTTAGGCAGTTGCGCTCTGTAACTTCCACATACTGATAGTTTCGACTTTCTTTGTCTGCTTTTTCATCGTCTGCTTTTGCAACGTCTGTTTTTGCAACGTCTGCTTTTGCAACGTCTGCTTTTGCAACGTCTGCTTTTGCAACGTCTGCTTTTGCATCTTCTGCTTTTCTTCGAATTAGCTGCGTCTGCTTTTTCGAACTCCTTTCGTCTGCTTTCTGTTTTTGTTCCGTCTGTTTTTCTCTTCCGTCTGCTTTTACTCCGCATAAGCTATCATCTGCTTTTTATCTAAGTTTCTTTTTGTTTTAGCTTAATAGCATTTTGTCTGCTTTTCATTTTATCTTCTTTTTGTTTGTCATCAAAATCTTTCAATACTTAAAGTCAATTTCGACTTAACAACAACAGCGTATTGATCAATATGAATTCTATGATTGGCTGAAACACCAAGTAATTTGACACAAAAGTAATTAAGAGTCAACCTAAGGCCATACATAAATTTATAATGACAAACTTTTATCTTACTAGGCCTACAAAAGCATGCTCTTTCATGGGCATGTAGTTTTCTAATTAGAAATCTACTTCTATTAACCATCGTATATCAATTGACATAAAGGTCCTAAAGAATGGTATTTTGTTATATCAGAGATTTCTGCAGTTCTATAGAAGGTTTTTGATAGAATTCCATACAGGGCTAGTGAAGGGGCATTCAAAAAAACATATGATTCCTAGTTTATATGATGTAGGAAAGCAAATAAAGAGGACCTATACATTGCACACTACAGATAAGTTCCTTCAGAAGTTGAAGAAGAAGGGTTATGAAGTCCTCTACATGGTTGATGCTATCGATCAGTATACGGTTAGTCAGTTCAAGTAATTTGAAGGTAAGAAGCTTCTATCCACAATCTGCTTAGAGGTAACAAGCTTATTTTATTTCGGGATCTCTTCATCTTTAGGCATTCCCTAACTTTTGATATTTCTTTATTACTTTCAACTGGATCCACAATCTGTTTAGAGGTACCAAGCTTAATTTTGTTTAGGATCTCTTCATGTTTAGGCATTCCCTTTGATATTTCTGTGTTACTTTTAATAGATATGCAACTTTGAAGGACTTTTAGGATTGGAAAAAGGAAGAAGAACATTAGCTCTCTTGTTTGGCATAAAAGTGTAAAACGCATCAAATGAGTTTTGAAGATAAAATTCTTCAGAGACTTTAATTTTCATTTTAGATGTGATGATATCGTACACATATATAAACATTTCATTTCAAGTTCTCACATTTGTATGTTTCTAGGATGTTTTAAAGATGTTCTCAACTGATATTATTCTTATATAATATCACATACTCTTATTAAGTTAATGCAGCAGATATTATCACATCTCAACTGATGTTCTCAACTGACATTATTCTTAACTGATTTTAAGAGTATGTGATATTATTCTTAAATAATATCACAAACTCTTATTCATACATGCAGTTTTGGGTCTTTTAATCTTATGTGATTTGAATTCTATCTTAGAATTCTTCAATAATGGGAATTTCATTAAAGAACTTAATAAAACATACATCTGTCTAATTCCTATAGTCCATACCTTCATGATTGTATATCCATTTCATGTTGTAATATGACGTATAAGGTGATCTTAAAAATTTTAGTTTTAAGGCTGAAAGATGTTCTCAAGGAGAATGTTAGCCCTTGCCAAGGAGCTTAGATGTAAGGAAGGATCATATGTGATAATGTTTGGATTACTCAATAATTGTTCAAAAGCAATCACAAAAAGAAAGAAATAAGGGCTATCTTTTGAAGATTGAATTTAATCAAGTTTTTTACTCTTAAAAATGGAACTTCTTTTTCAACTTAATGGATGCACTAGGTTTCTCTAGAAAGTTCATCACCTAGGTTATGTAATATGTGCCCACAACTTCATTTTCCATTACAGTTAATAGATAACCTATAAATATGTCCAGAGTTGCTTAGGGGCGTAGGTAAGGGGATCCCTTATGCCCCTACTTATTTTGCCTGAACATAAAAATACTCACCAGACTCATTGGTATAAAATCTCCAAATAACATTTATTTTAATTCCATTACAAATGTAAAAAAACATCTTTATTCTTTCCTCTATAGATGATCTATTATTACTCTATGAAACAACAAAAAATGCTTATTAACTCCTTTGAGCATTTCAAAAACATATAAGTTTTGAGCTATAATCCTAACAGAAGTAGCTTTTACATCTTTACATGGTCCAATGTTATTGAGGAGTTGATAGCATTAAACAAGGCTTGAAACATAACCAACTTCCATTTAAAAATCTAGTGAACCTATAATAATAAGGAGGCTCTCATTCGTTAATTGTAAACTTTCATTAACTCAATTCAAAAGCGTTTGAATAGCTAGTATAACAAAGCCCTATCATATAGTTAAAGATTTCAAATTATGAATACTTGACCTAAAAGCATCCAAAACACTAGATAATGTGCAAACAACTTAAGAATTTTAAAGCTACAAAATTACCTCTAGATATTGCACCACTGGAAATGACACCACAGCTGAAGGATCTTTTGAACTTTTAGGCAAAACTACCTGAAATGTAACAGTAATTTGCACTTTTAAATTTATCAATAGCTATGGATAAAGGGCTATAGCAACAAAATTCATAAACATAAAGTGCAGCTATATGAAGTGAAGAGAGTGAAATAAATATTGGTGGCATCCACTCATATATGTATGTTTTATAAATAATGAATTTGGTTTTATCTTATTCATTTTATCAATATATGTATGTTTTATATATTCATTCATTATAAAATCTAAATTTTTATTAATCAATTGAAATTCGTAACTAGAATTAATTGAATTGAGCACTTCAATTATAATCTTTTTCTTTCATACCCTATAATGCTATCCTCCTTTATTAGTGAATTTGTTTTCATCTTATTCATCAAATCAATAGAAATACGTTTTATATATTCATTCATTATAAAATCTCAATTTTGATAATCAATTGAAAGTTGTAACTACAATTAATTAAATTGATCACTTCAATTATAATCTTTTTTTAATTTCATATAATATTATCCTCATTTATTAATGAATTTGGTTTCATCTTGTTCATTTTATCATTATAAGTATGTTTTGTATATTCATTCAATATAAAATCTCAATTTTTATTAATCAATAGAAATTGATAACTATAATTGATTTAATTGATCACTTTAATTATAATCTTTTACTTTCATTTTCTATAATCTTATTCTCCTTTATTAATGAATTTAGTTTCTTCTTATTTATTTTATTAGTATATATACATTTTATACATTCATTCATTACAAAATCTCATTTTTATAATTTTATTAATCAATTGAAATTCATAACTTCAATTAATTGAATTGATCACTTTAAATTTAATTTTTTCTTTCATTGCCTATAATTTTATCCTTAATTATTAATTAATTTAATTTCAAAATAAAATAAAAGTAATTTAAACTAAAAATAAAAAATTTAGGCTAGACTAAACTTGATCAGGCCTTGGGCCTATCAAGCTTGATCAGCCTTCGACTACCTAAGGCCCAATCGAGCTAAGCTTTGGGTCCCGCTTTAGTCCTTTTCCTTCTGGTCAGGCCAAGCTTGAACCCCTACCACTACCATCCCTACTCAACACGATCAAAACAACATCATCCAAACCATACACGATTGTAAAGATTTACACGACCACTCATACGGTCATGTACAAATCTCATACAGGCGTGTCCGTCACCAACACAAGCGAGTCATTCTAAATCAACTTCAATGTTTTAGTTTTTTCTCCATGATTTCACCCGACTTCCTCTCCTCTCTTTCGACAAAGGCAATTAAGACCTAAAAGCATATTATAAATGAATTAAGTATAAAAAACAATACAAATTTTCAAATAAACAAACAAAATGCACTAAACATGGGATTAAAAATCTGTTAAGCATTTTTCAAACTTCCCTACACTTAAGTGTTTTCTTGTCCATAAGTAAAACCACCCATCCTTATCAATCTCAGCATGTCTATACATACCATAAATTATCATATTTTATTAATCAAATTAGAATACAATTAGACTCTAACAATCCTAGAATAAACTTCCATACATCAACTAATATCAATAGCAATCAAATTGATAATTTTTTGGAAATAAATAGCAAACAATTTCACACCTTCACAAAGGATTCACTCAATTCTCTCAAAATGTTTAAGGTGAAAAATATAATAAAACTCTTAAATCAATATATAGAAGGAATCTTAACCATAAGCTTTCAATAAATTCATATCTCCACCACTAATTAATAAGTAAACTAGAATCAAAAATCAAAATGTCTGTTAAAATAAGATGTAGTGGGACTCAGGTAAAGGTATGGAAAGGATAATTAAAAAAGTAACAAGTTAAAGGAAATTTATATAAATAAGACTACAAAATGTGTAGTTCATCATAACATAGGTCCTTCAAGAAAAACTTTAAATTAGCACAACAATAATTCTTCTCGCTATCTAAGATTTCTTTTCTTTTTTTTAACTTGAAATTTAAGCCATTTTAGAGAGAACATAAGATTGTAACAACAATGCATTTCAGAAGAAATAAATTTAACAATTAACATGTTCCAAAAGTCAAAAGCACAATGAACCTTTTTTTATATTCTTCAATATAATCCAAGTTTTATGCAATCAAGAAGATGAAAATCCTTGAAGGTTCAAAAATAGATTAAAATTCTTTAAGAAAAACAAGGTAATTGACTATCAATGTGGTTACTATCAATTAAAAAAAGGATAAATCTCAAAACTATTTAGGCCTAACCTTTTTTTCTTAATTCTTCAATATAATCCAAGTTTTATATAATCAAGAAGATGAAAATCCTTTAAGGTTCAAAAATAGATGAAATGTCTTTAACAAAAACAAGGTAATTGGCTATCAATGTAGTTATTATCAATCAAAGAAAAGGTTAAATCTCAAAATTAATAAGTCCTAAGGGATAAAATAGGATAGATAATAATTAAAGAAAAATAGGCTAAGATAACTGGTTAATTCTAAATGCCTTTATCATTTTAATGTCTCTAGTTTGACAAAGTGTTCTCAATATAAACAATAAAAGCAAGTTTTAGAAACATCCAATTATGCACGATAAAACACAGAACAACAAAAAATAAAGTATATTTAATGATGTATTGCTCTTAGGCTAAAAAGCTCACATTAAGGCTTAATGTGTATAAATAATAAGCAATTTTCATTCAAGTTAATTATCTCAATAACTACTAAAAATACAACTTATAAAAGAAAGTCTAATTCAACGTTCATCGTTTCACATATTAATTTAACTCAATAATTCATAATAACCTAACGTGTTTTTTAACGTATTTTAACTAAATTAAGATGTTAGTTAATGATAATGAATAATAAGGATTATAATAAGCTTACTAATTAATTCAAAATATAATATACCCCTTCCCCACACTTAAAAATATACATTATCCCCAATGTATGCAAAGAAAACACAAAAAATATAAGATCAAAGAGAAACAAAGTGAGAAAGGAATATTGATGTGGTATTTCCCTATAAATAATTTATACAATTCTAAACTTGTCCCAATTTCCATCACAAATTAAATATAGCCATCCTTGCAAAAGAAAAATAAAAGGGGATAAAAATAAATAATAAAATAAAAGTAATAATAATGGAAGATAAGATTTTAGTAAGTTAAGCCTTGCTAACTATTAAGAAAGCGAAATAATAAATTTAAAAATACATAAAAAATAAAAATAAAAATGAAAGAAATAAAAACACTTTAATGAGCATCCTGGATCACCTCTATGTCCATTAATCCATCAGTGTACTAGGAATGTCAATTGCTTAAGTATCCTCAGGTGCTACTTTTATAGTAGTAAGAGTATTTAGTTAATATAGAGTCAATGACAACGTGGTAGCTCTAATTGGTGGAGGAGGTATCATGACTCTGAGGTGTCCTGCCATCTTAATCAGCACCTCCTTTATCCATTTGTCAAGTGCCTCCAACATTGTTCCATGCTTTGTCAACTCTAAATGCTTGTTCCAAATAGTATGGTGAACTATAAAATTTGCCTCGTATATTTCTCCAATCGGATGATCTTTAACTGCTCCTGATGTGGAGGTAGCATCAAAGTCCTAAAATAGCCCACATTGTTTGAGGAATCATCCTGATGCTTGGCCATTCTTGTTAGCTGCTAAGGTGAATATGGTCTCGACTACTACTCTTATATATTAGGGCAATCCTTTTCTGCATTAGCGGTTACCTTCTCTTCTTAACCTCCAGCCAATCTATAGATATGCATGTTCTTCATTATATTTAGGCTCAAGGAGACCATAGTACCAAGTAATATCATATATGGTAATCTGCCAAGGACTCCCATCCTCCTAGCCAAATAAGTCACACGCAATCTGATGCAAATCATCTCCACCTTCTTATCTTTACACTAATACCAAAAATATTGGGCTAATGCATACCCTCAATGAATAGCCATTCACTCTCTCATACTCTTTAAATAAAAGACATCTATAGTCCTCATAAGTCTAAAGTTATCACCCTGCCCACTTAAAGTATGACAAATTGTTGGGACCACACTCTAACACTTATAAAGACAAATTATTGAGACCACACTCTAACACTTATAAATCCCCAAACATGTTATAACAAGTTCACTCGCTCTAATGCTTCTCTTTATGTGCATCTATTACTCTCATATTTCTTGTCCTTCAATCTTTGAAATTGGGCTTCATAAGCTCCAATGTTACACTAAAGCATCTCATGGCATGTAAGTAGAGGTAGAATGGCCTCTCTCCTTCATTGCATCACTTCTGTTCTTCTTTATGATTATGCCTGAAACAAAAAAAATACAAGAAAGTAAAAAAGGATAGAAATACAAATAGCAATTTTCCCCATACTTGACTCGTGCAATCATTATTAACCATGCTATTGCGACAACAAACACAATTAAAAATAAAAATAAACTAAAAATAATGAAATTCACAAATGCTTAAAATATTAACCTAATTGCAATTCCTAAAATTTAAAATTAGGATTAATCTATATGAATACTAATTGAACAATTAAAACCTAAATTATGCAAAACGTAGAATAGGGATACAAATAAGTAAACAAGAATTAACTAATTAAAAGAAAAAAAAGAATTTATCACAAATTAATAAAGCAAGAAGCAATTCACATAATATAGTGAGCACGAACAAAAATCCCAAATTGAAATTTACCAAATCACAATAACATATGGCATTAAATTCACTAATCCATAAGGGACAGTATAAAAACAACTTGAAATAGCAAAACAACAAGGAAACATGAGAAACATGCTTAGGATTACAACAAAATACAAAAAAAACTAGCGATTTGGAAGAAGTTCCAAGCCCTAATTATGAAAATCAACCAAAATCCAAATATAAATTGACAAAAAATGAAGTAAAAATGAAAATGGTTGCAAATGGAGTGAAAGACTCAAGCTAGGTCACAAAGGAGGTTACACAAAGGAGAGAAAAATGAAGAAGAAGAGTAAGGTGAGAAAGAAAGGGAGGTGTTAAGGTTTTCAAAAATTAAAGATGGACACAGTCAATTTACACGTCATGTTTGAGATCGTGTATATCTCTATGAGCATAGGGGGTGGTCATGAGTGTCTCCATGTGACACATTCAAAAAAGGTATTTGACATGAGCATGTCCAAAAACCTTGTAAGTCACTAGGCCCACATGAGAAATTGGAAAATTCACAAGTACACAAATAGGCGTGTCCAATGACTTTGTAAGTGGCTAGGCTAGTTTCAAACCAAAACAGCACAAGATTGGTGGGCACTGGTGTATACAATTGTAAGTGTATCCACGATTGTATAAACCTCCAATTTCTTAGAAACTTTAAAAAAATATCAACCTCAAGCTAGCTACATAAAACACACTAACAACATATAAAGCAGGCAAAAATAATTGAGAATAACTATAAATCTAGCATAAAACAATACAATATTTAATAAAATCCTAATACTAAACTCTAAAGTAATTAAAATAAAATAATCAATTTAACCATAACTATTACAATACTTGGGTTGCCTCCCAACCAATGTTTGTTTAACATCCTTAGCTAAACATACTCATGCAAGGTTTGTAGAGATTAATCTTCTTCTTCCTTACTATTGGTTCATTAGCCTCTAAGTAGGCTGCTTACTCTTTCTTTAAATGGTTATCCATATCTTCCTTTTCACCTTAAACGAGATACAGCTCTAACGAGTCTTTAGAATCAAAATTCTACACAGATATCATAAAGTTAACCTCTTCTTCCTTAAACCTAAGCATTGGTTTTTCATCATTAACATCAATAGTGGCTAAAAAAGATTAACTAGAATCAAAGGTAGCTCTATATCCTCATCCATATCTAAATCATAAAGTCAATTGAGAAAATAAATTTATTGACTTTAACAAGTAGGTCCCCAATGACACCTTAGGATACTTAACTGATCTATCTGTTTACCAAATGCTCATCCTAGCGGGTTTTTGTTCCCTTAATCCCGATTTCTTGAATAATTTATAAGGAATTAAGTTAATACTAGCCCCCAAATTATCTAAAGCTTTTTCTACTAATAAGTTACCAATTAAATAAGGGATAGTCAAACTCTCTAGATCTTTAGGCTTCTTGGGTAGCTTGTTTTGCATAATAGCCGAGCATCTCCTAGTTAATATCAATGTACCCAACTCCTATAACTTTCTTTTGTTAAAAAATAGCTCTTTCAATAACCATTCATACTTTGGCATATGTGAAAGAGACTCAATAAAAGGTAAGTTGATATAGAGTTATTTAGAAATTTAGGAAACTACTCTTCCATGTAATCTTTCTTCAACTTAGTAGGATATGGAATGGTGCATAGGAATTCCTTAACTTTTAAAGGATGCTCTACATCATTAGCTTTCTCTTGACTCCTTTTTGTCACTTTCCTCTGTATTTTAGGTCTTGTTCTTAACTTGCCATTTCTTTTCACTCTTAAGGGTGACTGTCATCACATGTTCTCTAGGATTTGCCTCGTTGTTACTAGTCATACTCCTTTTTTGTCTTTCAAAAACTAATTTTGTTAACTGGCTAGTCTAATTTTTCTAATTTATGGATAAAAGCCTCATAATCCCTTAATGAAGTTTCAGTAGCTTGAAATCTCTCCTCTAAATTCTAGATAAATTTAGTTATGAGGTCTTCCAAGCTTGGCTTCTTTTCTTAAGGTGGGAATTGCTAAAATTCTAATGGAGGGCTATTCCTTTATTGTCCTTGATTCTCCCAAAAAGAAACATGGATGATTTCTCCATACTAGATTATACATATTGTTGTATAGATTATTTGAGTTTAAGAGCATTCCGTATATAATCCACATACTCAAGCTTTGTCATAATGTTTGTTGCCTGGCATTATTAACCTACATGTCTTAGTCTGCACACCTCTTACTACATCACTTGGAAAAGTTGAGAATTTATTGTCAATCCAACTATCTTTTTACTCAAAGCTTCAACCTAGCTTGCCAAAGTTATAAGCACATCTACATCATAAACTCTAACTGCCATGCTAGGTTTTTCTCGAGAAGAGCACCACTAATAGTTGTTCATTACGATGTCCTCAATGAGATCTTGAGATGTTTTTGGTGTTTAACTATCCAAAGTGACCCCACCTGCTACATCAATCATCTACCTAGTTGTTTAATTGAGCCCATTTGTAGAATGTTTAAATTCGTATTCATAGTGATATACCGTGATTTAGGCACTTCCTTAACATCCCTTTAAATCTCTATCACGTATCATATAGGGTCTCTAAATCAATTTGAACATAGCAAGAGGTGTTATTCCTCAATTTGGTAGTCTTAACTAGTGGAAAGGACTTTAAAAGGAAATTTTATGTCATCTGGTTCCATGTGGTGATGGATCTCCTATGAAAAAGTTCAACCGTTTCTTATCCCTATTCATTATTGAGAATGAAAATAATCTCAATCTTATTTCCTCATAAATAGCACCATTAATCTTAAAGGTTTCATAAATCTTTATTGGCTATATTTGTATTATATTATAGTCATAAATCTCAAATGTTCCTAATATTATAGTCCTGGAAACGGTGCCAAAACCTTAATAAGCAGGAACCTACCCTATAAATTCTTAAAGGCAAGTACACCTATCGAATTATAGTATAATAATAGAGCGTATAGAGTGTCAATCCCATAGGGACTACAAATACTAGTGATTACCTGTTTCTGTTATCTAACTAACAAAATAAACATTGGTTTAATTAAAACAATAAAACTAAACTACAGTTTAACACAAATAATAAATAAGAACTCAAGTTAATCAAAGATTAACTAAATTATATCATTTTTACTTAGGTAATAAATCCTCTTACGATTTCTCAAGTTGTTAACCTTTTACCATGCAATTTAATTAAGGATCATTAGCCCATGAAAATTCTTATCTTATGTTAATGTCTTTCGCAAGACTATCAATACCTAGTCCCATGTTAATTAACTGAAATCTCTTTCTAATTAAAACTTCTAAGATTGCTTTAATCGATTCGTGAATTTCACTATTAGTTTTAAACTTGATCTAGAAGACTTAAGTCGACCTATTTTTAGGATTGCATGCTACTACTTTCAATTATGTTAGATTTATTCATACAAATTATTTATCAATCTCAATTGCATGATTAAATTGAATCTAATGAATCAATAATTAGTTCTATTAAATAAATAACCAAATCACAAATTCCATCTCAAGATTCATCCCACCTAGGTATTAAACAAATTTGGTTCATAAAAATTAAAAAAACATAAACAAAGATTAAAAAGAAGACAAATAAGATAATTCATTATATATCCCTTTTTCTCTAAATAAAATGCAATGAAACTTCGATGGAAATATGATCTCTATTCAGATCTCTAAGTTAGTCTGTAAGTCGATGTTGCTCTAAGGTTCAAAATTGTGTTTGATACTCCAACTCTACTTATTTCCCTTCTCAATTTACCTTTTATAATTTGAAATTAGGGTTTTTGTAATAGACACAGTCACCCACATGACTGTGTATAGTGATTTTGTCCCTTAATATCACTTTAAAGCTTAATAGTTGTGCAGAAATATGGTCCCATCAACTTACAGGGTAGTGGCATGGTCATGTCCATCACCATACAGGAGAAATCACATCATTAAAATCATACACAATTATAGAGACTTACATGATCCCTTACAAAACTATGTATAAGTCTCACACGGGCATGTACTTTACCAGCACAGGCGTGTCCTTCTAAAACTGCTTTAATTGTTCAATTTTCTATCTTAATTTCATATGACTTCCTCTCCTTTCGATTTATGAAGGCAATTAAGAACTAAAAATATATTTAAAATGAATTAAGTGCAGAGAACAATAAAAACTCTCAAATAAACAAACAAATACACTAGACATGAGATTAAAAATATATAGTTTATTAAGAATTAATCATATACTATCTTGATTATGTACTCTTTCACTTACCCAGCCCAATATATTTTATATAACACAATTCTTTCAAAATTGTTTCAATTTTAGCATTAGAAGAAACCATATACTTTTGAGAAACATAATAAATAGTCATTTATTATATTGTCGTTTGAAGAATACTAAGAAAATGATAAGTATGGACTTCTTGATGGTAAAATAACATATCTTATCTTATTGTTCCTATGCTATATAGGTTGCTTTTCAATTTTTTATATTGGTAGGTGTGGGAATTGAAGGCTTTTCCACATTCATGGTCATATTTTCATCTTCCATCCCCAATGCAAACTCCACATCTTGTTTCCATTTCTTAAAATTTAATTTAGTTGAAGTTTTACTATTGACGTTTTTATTATTGATAGAAAAACTTAATACAAAACGATCGATGCATATAATAAATAAAAATATATGATAACAATGATACTTAAAGTCATAAATAGTATATATAATATGCATCTCGTCCAATATGTCATGCAATACTTGTATGTAGGATACATAATACATAAAACATAATAATAATATATCTATATAAAATTGATTTAGAGGAGACATCATAAATTCTTATGATATTATTACCTATGGGTTTATGTATCACTCAAGCAATAGCTATCCTCTACCAAATGCATTTATGCACATTTCAAATTTTCATAAAAGGCTAGCCCCTATAAGTAAAATAACTAAATCCAATATCAGAGACATCCCCTAACTTGCTAACAAATAAGCCTAAATATCAATTAAAAAGGCTACTGTAATGACTACATTCTTATTAGTATTTAAGTAATTTCACAAGTAAAAGAGACATAATTGTATATTATCCTCACTTTTTTTGCATGGAGATAAACCTGTAACAAACTTACTATTGTATGAAACAAAATCTTCATACACCTACTTATTCTCATTTAATAGTACTGAAATATACTAACAATATGTATTTGAGAATTCATAATAGAAATATCATAAGAAGTGATAAATCATGTAATACACAACAATAGATAAACCTTATGATATAATAAAATCATATTTATCTCTTACATTTCAAGTTAATTGCATAAAAATTCACATAATTATACATCTAAGACCTTTATTTAAACTTTTATAGATTTAACACTTAATTATTACTAACATAACAATACTAAAAAACATTCATTTTTAATTTTATACAACCAAAGGACCCAAATAACGATCCAAACAACTTTAAGGATCATTCTACAAATTTTGGAATTTTTAGATTTTCTTTCCCTATGGGACCTTAAGTTCATCATGGGTCCAGGAGGATGCTTATGTAATGCACGTGTAGGGTAGTTCAGCGCACTTATATATTGCATGATTCGTGAAAAACATGTCCCTAGACTTGCTCCATCCCTTATGATGCATGCACATCATATGCTAGATGGGTATATTGATTGAATGATGCATGTATGCCATATGCTAGACGAGTCTATTCATTGAATGGTGCATGACCAGCATGATCAGCAACACAGAGACGCGACAAATTTAGATCACAACTCACACATATGTTTCATGCTCATGTCATATGTTTGATTGAATAATGCATACACCCCATATGCTACATTCAAGTTTTGTTCTTGCGCCTTGAACTAAGGTACTGCTTACACTACAGCCCATTTTCTACTGAGGGCAAGTGATAAATTCAGCTCATCAAATTGAAATATGGGTCTAAGGGCCTCTGGATCTGTAACAAAACAGAACAGTAATAAGTGAAGGCGTGATGGAATGTCAGTTGGACTAGTAACCCTCGTTGGTTCTTGACCCTAAGATGCGAGCCTAACCCATATCATGTTCAACGAATAGCTTATTACCATCAAACCCCAACTTCCCTCTAGGCAATTAGATTAAAAACCAGTACGATGTTCTCTCCAGCTATTTGATTATACAGCAAGCGCCTACACGTTAGAACGTGGTTTAGTCTGAATTTGATGGAGCTGGAGTCGTTGTTTGGATCTATAAGTTTGAGTGACTTTAGCTAAAGAATACCTGCAAAGCAATAAAAGGCACGCCGAGGGTTGATTGCCGACAGGCCCCTCCGACGCTTAAGTTAATCTTTTTTGTGATGGTTTAGGTGACTACGAATAGATAATA
>JANKOE010000002.1:44717536-44730241 GCA_026284465.1 Erythroxylum citrifolium | reverse complement strand
AATCCGAATGCACAATCTCATTGTCACACACTCGTGCTGAAGACATTCTCTGAAAACTTCATTTGAGACTTTCGTAAAAGAAAAATATCAATAGAGTAACTATCGTGCATCACCGGATACTGAACCGATCACCTGTGTTACGAAAACTTCATGTATCTCCTTTATGGCAAGTTTGTTGCACGAAAATTCACTCAAAAACAGCTTCAGAATGTCTTAATTCATTTTCCGATCAACTATCATGCAATCCCGAACACTGAACATAAGACCCGAGACATCAAAAACTTGAAGTATCTCCCTCATATGATGCTCGAAGCATAAAAATTCACTCGAAATCGGATCCAGAATATCTTAATTCCTTTTTTTAGAGTTAAACTTTAATTTTATTACTAATGTAATAAATCTAGAAAAATGGGAAAAAACTTACTTTATAAATTTTTTAGATCCGAAAATTGATCCAAAACACCTCGAGGCATCTTTACGGGAAATCTGAAATTTTTGTGTTTTCTTTTTAAATACTGTAGCAAAATCCATATGGTTGACGCCAGCCGCTAACATGTCGAACCATGTTAGTGGGGGTGGCGCAGGGGCAACGCATGCGCTGCACACACACGAGCTGGCGCGCACCAGATGCATCTAGAGAGTGCGTGTCACGTGCTCCCCACGAGCAGATGCACGCCTATTGTACAACTAGTGCAACGCACACGCCGCCACTTGTCGTCCATTTGGCGTGCCATGTGTATGGTCGGATGTGGCATGTGCGCGACACGCGCCTCCGTCCCACGCTCGTGGGAGCGCGAGTCGCAAGTTGCGCGTGCAGTGCATGCACGACACGCATCCGTCGACCGTTGGAGCGAAGTGTTAGCACAGAGTTGGCACGCGCAACGTGGAGCGATGAGTCGGCACGCGATTGGCGTGTGCGGTGCCAACTTACACCGCTACCCGTAGCTACTGTATCGATGTCAGAGACGATTTTTGGCATCCCGAGATGTAGTTTTTCGCTTCGTTCGGCCCATTTTTGACTCGTTTTTTATAACTAGCCTTATGTATACTACTTTTACATAATTATATATGTAAAAAAACTGAAAAATAAATCAAAACTTGAGGAAAACCATATGAGATTAAAAAAAAACCAAAAAACCTTCATTTTTGGCAATCCAATCACGTAACCGCTCTGATACCACATGTAATACATATTACAGACTTTATTACGTACCCAGCATTATATATGAAAGGATTCAAAACGAAGATAATGCGGAATACCTGATTTAGGTTCCATCTTTAGTTCCGATGCTATTTCTGAGCTCCAAACGATAACTAATCTCCCAGGACCTTTATGGAAAGTGTTTCCCGACACGAGGTTTAAGTCTTTCTATAGTTTTCTCAATACGTAAGTTCTCTTAACAAGTCAGAGAAATCTTATGCTTACGATTGATATGAGCAACTGCATGAGACCTTAACCTATATATATAGTTTTCATATCAGGCTTTCTCATCACAAGGCCGATATGGGTCTGGTCTACACTAATTGAGATCCATTTTTCACCCGGACTTCGACCCATTGATTTAGATCATTTATTGAGTCATTTTATTATCTTTATCTTGATCAAATTACGTAACTTAACCAATAATTTATTGAAAATCAAAAAATGCAATTAATAATTGTCCATCTTTAAAAGAAATGACAAAATTATCCAAACACTTAATCCTACAAACTTACAAGTTTTCCAAGCCCTCTAATGTCACCACAATAAGAAGCTTTTGAGTTGGATAGATAGAGGTATACGTCGAAATAATTTGCGAGCACCAATAAGCACCGGAAACCTCAGTCCTGATAGCAAACATTAAAGCTTGACTTGCCCTTTCACCATCTGCACTAATTAGCTTGAGTTTTACAACTTCACAGCAACAATATGACTGATATGGTTATAACTGCCTTCTTCTTTTTTGCTGGATGAGAAGTCTTAACAAAGATTTGCCTTCAATTACTTCTGAGTTGGAACGGTGTTATTAAGGATGGAACATGTGACCCTAAAAACAGCTTCGTCAAACTCTTTTTAATGGACCTCTTCTTCGCAAATCACGACTTAAATACATGTGATAGTAATAGAATCAATTCTTTAACCTCAAACGTTAGATGAAGTTCAGTTGTCAGTAGACTTGAACTACTAGAGAGAATGGTCCAAAAGTCAGAAGATGTGATATTTATTTCAATAGGCACCTTGGAGTTTCCAGAATGGGACCATCTTGGTGTGTGCATATTTCATTGTTGATGGCAACACTAATATTGACATAAGTAGTAGTTATCTTTGTATCAAAGGTAACTCACATGCTCATAGTAGATTTTTTCCGTTCATCTACGACAAGCGCCAAGTTCCTGAATTTGGACAGTCCTACTCCTAAGTCCTAACCCCTTTCCTTCCTTTTTAACACAGAGCTCATTGTTGGACCATTTTACCTCAACGAAGCCCACCCCAATCTCCTCCAGCATTAAGAGTGAGTTGACAAACTAATGTCTTCAACTTGTACCCCAAACGCAGCCAGACAGGATGAAAATCAATGTTTTCCCTAACGCAAATTACTTTTAAATGTCGAAATTCATTTTTTAATAAATAAAAGCAGGTATAATCCAATTGATTAAAACATAATGTTCAACCCACATACATTCAACTTTGTCTATTAATAACATATTTTGTAAACCGCAAAACAATAAAATCTAATAGCACTACAAGTGACTCAAGCACTTCAGGAATTCTTCTCCTCCTCTCTTTCCTGATAGAGGTCTAAAGTTTCAATCTTGACGAACTTTCGAATAACTTTTCATAGCCGGAGGCTCTTTTCCTGCATTTCTTTTTCCAACTTTTGTAGTTTTGGGCGAAGATTGACGAATTTCAAAGGCCATGCTTGAAATGTGATAAGCTTCATAGCAAATACGATGCCTATGGAGCTTTCCTTTGTCTAGCTTTTCATTCACCATTCCACCTTTTGCTGATCAAGTCTATTCTTTTAAGTTCAAAGAATCAGATTCTAAATATGGGAAAGAATTGTCAGAGCCAGCAGGCCGGGCAAGACAAGTTGGTGGCTGTGGAAATGAAAGCTTGGAAACATTGCAAGTTTAACGCAGACTTCAAGTCTGGTCTCCAACTACAAAAGCTACTTACAGCTGCGCCATTTCCGAATTTCCGATTACATGCTGTGCCTTTTAGCAGCAAAAATCTTCACGCTTGGAAGCTGCCCGATAAATATAGTTCCAACTCTTTGTTCTGACCCGATAGGATGCTGACAATTATTGACCTGCGTTATATTGAAAGAAATCCCAGAAAAGCACTAAATTGGAAGTGAATGGCTGCTAATTTATGAAAATTAACTACTTATACAAGTGTCTGGAATTGAAACTACAATAGAGAAGCTCAAGCTTAAGAACTATCCGCGCCAACATCCACCAGGAAACAAATTGCAAGTTCACCAGCCATACAATGTTACAAACACAAACATCATAGAACTACAGTATAAGGCGGAACCAGAAAAGCCGTAACATTCATCGTAAACCAGTCTACCACCTGTTTGATCGAGTTTGTTGCGATCAAACAATGAATTTGCATAGGCACAAAGGCGGCATTAGTGTACATGAGCTCCAACAGACTCCAGACCTAAGATGCTTGGAAATTTTGAAATTGCATTGGCACCAACCTCAACAAACAGAACCCAGAACCCAGCATATAAATGTTTCCTCACAGGTATACCACATCAAGGCATAGTTACAAGCGAGTGCTTCCTAATTTTGATTTTTGTCCTTATTTGAATAACAAAGCCTTTCCAGCTATGTTACAAGGTTCGTATGCTGCATGAGATGTACTACGTCTACTTCTTAGCTGGATGATGTCACTGAGTCCATAGTATTGCCAGTCCCTTAAAGAAGGTGATAATTAGGATAACTTTACATAAACTTGACACTGGAATAAAGTAAAGGAAACCTGGACCCCTCTGGTTATGTCTCGCTATTTGTTAATGGTGAACGCAGACCAGGATGTCAACGACCAATGACAAAAGATTCAACTCATTTGTAAGCCATTACCCTGCATTGAAAGCATAGGAATCTCGCTACCCAGAGGTGTAGTAAATTGAGTATGTATATAAAATTTGCTTCCAGCGCTGGAGACTGTCGACCCATACGCTTTTGTTCATAACCTTGGCCACTTCAACATTCCCTGGCTTGATCTGTCAATAAAAGCATGGTTCAAACTGAAATTAAGGATTGCCCTTATTTTGTCACCGTTATTTCTAGACATAAACAAGATGCAATTTATGGATCCAATTTCTGAATGTTGGTAACTCCTCTGTGAACCCATTGACAGGGAGATTACAGTTTATTCTAGGAGACATCAGCAGTAGACAGTAAATGTTCAGAGCCAGCAACAAATACGAGAGCTACATAAACTAAATGTGCCAAAATGTTAGAATGCATGAACATACGAAGTTGAACAGTAGCTTGAGTAACCATAAGGTGTATCTATATTACATGCTTCACAACAAGGCTACAGGAATAGTTTCTCTTAACACAACAGAATTCCTGGATTCCACTTCCTTCAATCAAAAGCCTAATGTGCCAGTAAGTGGCTCTCCAGCAATGGATAGACAAGAAAGAGGAGAGGCAGTAGAAGCAAACCCCAGCAGCAACCATTTCCCTGTCCCTACTCTTTCATTTGATGAAGTAGCTAAACATCATGCATGTGTTTTACTGCACAAATACCGATTCCGTTCTGCTACGTTTGGAAATGTGCATATACATAAACATTGTTGCAAGAGAGGGCATGCAAACATAAGAAAGATGAAGAGCTAACCTGATTATTTTACACACTTGAGAAAGTGAGAACAGAAGGTGGGGCATCTGTTCTTGGTCCAGAAACTGAACGGTATATATAAACTCTATCAGCCTGACTGTCATCACTCCCCTCTTCCTTCATTACCTCCACATTCAATCTGGGCCTCTCTCTTGCCAACAATCTACAGCCATTCATTGTCACATTGCAGGCAGACATCCAAAGTGATCTCATGGACTCGTACTTCTCCAAACCAGAGAGAAGTGCGGCATTTCCAAAAGGGCAATCCCTTATCTCAAGTTTCCTCAACTTTGGACAACCTCCCAGAACACACTGCATTCCCCAATCACTGCTACCAGCAAAAGCCACTGAAAGAGTTTCTAAATTTTTGGCATACTTCCCAATATACTCAAAGGAAAGGTCAGTTAAGAGACCAGAAATTGAAAGCCTCTGAAGTTTAGCGCAAGTCTTCACCACAGCACCAAAAGCCTCATCCATGGGTTCATTTGTTAAATAATCTGGTTGACCAGGATTCATTATGCAGAGACGGAAATGGGTAAAATCAGGGCAGTTATGCACAACAGTTGCTACTGCAGCATTGGTCATTTGCCGACAAAAGTAGAGAACATAGTGAAGCCGCCGACAACCAAGAGAGACAGCAACAAAACCTGCTTCAGTCACCCCATGAGCGATTTCCTCATCAAAGGGATCAGCAGGGTACACTCGGAGTTCCTCAAGTGACAAGCAGTTGGATCCGACAGCCTCCAGTCCTTTATCTTCTACAGTGTCCAGAACCTGAATCAAAATCCAACTTATAATTCTAAAACTTCATACCGAAGACAAGAAAATCAAAAACATTGGCAGCCACAAAATAAGTTAAAACAGAATAACCATCATCAGAATATTCAGATGAATAAATGTGGTTGAATAAGACCAGAACTATCCTAACTATAACGATGTTTCTTACCACCATGTAAGATACACCTTCCATCTACAACTCTGAACAATGATTTCAGAAGTCACAACCCTAAATTTGTATAAAATGGCTAAAAGATCCACAACAATGAAAAGTAGGAAACTATGTGTGAAAAGCAAGAAATGTCCGTCTAGAAGACAAAACAGAAAAAGTTAGAAACAGAGATCTTACCCAGAGACGACGAAGATGTGGGCAGTGACACAGAATATTAGCAAGTTCGAAACTTTGCAAAGTCGCATAACTCAAGTTTAAGAAAGTTAAATTTGGACAGGCAGGATAGAGAACAGCAAGATAAGGTGCTGTTGCATCCCACAAACCAGAAAGTATATCCAGATCCTTGCATTGATTAAATGCATTTTCAAGTTTTGTGTACTGTTGCAAGGTAAGCCCTTGTGAGAAAGATCCAGTGCCAAGCTCTGTTAATTGTGGAGCACACAGAATCAACCGCTGCAGCTGTTCCAAGGAAACACTTTTGTTGACCTTCAGAACTTTCAGTGACTTGCACCTCCTAACAAGTCTCTCGAGTGCGTGAAAGTTGACATCACTACTCAGGTTAGCAAAGTTCAGTACTTCCAATGTCGTGAAGTTTTCAGGGAAACAGCTTAGCCAACTGCCACTCTTATCATTGATGCCATTCTCCTGTATGTCGATCTCAGTCAGATGCCTGAAACAAGAAACAGAATCGTTATCCAAATGAAACATAGCTTGAAAATGATTTCCAGAATTAAAATTCTCCTGAACTTCGTTTATAATATCATAATATCACAAATAGTCGTACGAACATGGCAGCATGTTTAATATGCGAATAAAAGGAAAGGAAAACAAAAGAGAAAAAAAACCATATTATTGTTCTTCTTTTATGAATATATGGAATGCCTTGGGACCCATTTTGCCATAACTTACAGAATAACTCATTTAAGTACATGTGACTTTCAAGTTAATTAGAAAAAGAAAATCACCTACTGCAGAATTACATAAGCTTTTTTGTTGGTCAGAGAAGGAAAGAAGAAGAGTAGTTTACCTGTCTAGCGAATTATGACCATCTCTAAACAATGTAATTAGCTATATGTTGGCTACTAGAGATCAACCCAGAAGGTGAACAAGCAAAATTTGCCCCATTTTAATTACCACTACTACCTGTTTCTTTTAGTGGGTAGAGGAAAATCTGTTTGGAGAGAGGTCAAAAAGGATTTCAATCAAACAAGCTCCAAAATCCCAGAGATATATTTATGGAAACAACACATTTTTTAGCTCGTTATAGTGCAGCCCGCAACTTATACGATAGACCACAAGTGATGCAAAAGCCAAGAGTAGTCTATATTTCACCACTACCAAGAAAATATAAATGCTAATTACAGAGTCATGAGTCTCATGACAGTTATCTGAACATTTTAATTGTCATCCCTTACTAAACCAACTGCCGAATACAAAAGTGTCTAACTTTGCGATGGATGACAAGTTGAAAACGAAGTTTCCTCGACCCATTAATGTATAGATTAATAGTTCAGATGTCACATCATATAAGAGGAAGTCTAGTTGCGTAAAAAAGCACCGCAAGAGAATATACATTCTCATTTCCTTTAAACCATGCTCATTTTATTTTTCAGGGACCATCAGAAAATAAAACAAGTTGATGGGGAAAAAAAAAAGAAAAGGTGAGGCTTTTACTTTCAATTGATGATGGTTTTACTTCCTACAGAAACATGAAGAACTGAGAAGAAACCAAAATCGGATTGAGATCAAAACTACAAGTGGGGTACCAAGAAACCATGCTTTAAAGCACTTTGCTAATAATTGCATGGACAGTACATACCAATTTGCAAGACCTACATCCCACGAAAGCAACTTATCCAATATCGCAAACAGTAGCTTCATAAAGAACAGAAAAAGGAAAAAATCGAGTATACAAAAAGATACCGCCAAGAACAAATTCTGAGTCATTTTCTTTAATCTGTATGCTTAGGTGATTATCCGCACATAAACCAGTTTACCCAATTATGGAATCCGCCAACGAAACAAAAGTGGAGGATACATGTACAGAATACAACATCAAGCATATGTCACAGTCCATTAAGTGCGGGTTAAACAGGTCAACCATCTCATCAAAGAAAAAAGAAATCGGAGTTTTGAAGAAGGAAAGAAGATAAGTCATAGAAACAATCACTATGTAACCATGTATAGTTAACACTTCACTTTTACAGGTAAAACAACCAGAAAACTAGCCTATTCTATCTGACACCCTATCAAAACCCAAAAATTCTCATCGTTTCTCTCCAACTATAAACTCATAGAAACCAATCCCTCACTCAAATGTCGACAATTCCTTGTAAGGCAACCTAACCGGGAAGAGCAGAGCAGCACAATAATTAATTGCCGTAAAAATTGGTATAAAGTCACCAATCCATAACAACACATTTAACTAGTCAAATTTTGTTTCCAATTTGGTTGCCAACGAATTTTTTTGTATTTAATATTACATTATTTAGATAGAGAGAGAAAGTTTTAAAGACTGAAAAGCATACTTGCAATGGGTGGCAATGGCTGCGAGTCCGTCCGTACTAAACCCATCGCAGCTAAGAAGCGAGAGAGCTTTGAAATTTGGAAAATTAAGAGCCAAAAACTCCAAGCTCTCATCGCTTATCGTCATTCTCTTGAGTCTCAGCTCCTCTAGAAACCGATATTTGGAGGAGAAAACCACCAGCCACGAGTGGATATCGGCGCCCCAGTTCTCCGGTACCAGATTGAAATCCGAGAACCGGGGCTTTCCTTTGAGCGTAACGCTCCGGATCCTTGGAAACCGCCGCGCCACGATCTCCGGCGACACAGAGTAGCAATTCCCGATGAACACGTGGGTCCGAGACCACCGCTCCGCGTCGTACCAGTCCTTGCACACCAGAGAAACTGAGCTCCGATCTTTGCTAGACTCCAGCAGAGAGAGGACGCGCTCGAGTATTTCGTCGGGAAACGCCGGCGACGTTGACTCGGGCAATCCTTTGCTTCTTTTCACTCGAGAATCCATATTGCGGATAAGCAAAAAGAGCAGGTACGAGTTCACCAAACAGCGTAAACTAGGATCGAAAGCTAAGGCCTCAGCTACATGTATGGAAGGAAATGCTGAGCTCCGGATAGTGACCCGAAACAGAAGATCCAATAAAGCGAAAAGAAGTTAAAACCTCAACCGAATCTCTCGCTTTCTAGAGAATGTGGAGCTGTGTGTGTGTGTGTGTGTGTGTGTGAGAGAGAGAGAGAGAGAGAGAGGGACAACCAAAGAAGACAGAAATATTAGGAGCTCACATGGTTATGGATATGGAACCAACCAATTGAAAAATCGACCGAATAGTCAATGCACCTCACCCTCAGATGTTTTCTCAAAGTTAAGCGACTGTTTGTTTGCTAACAACAAAGAGGCTGTTTACGTATTCCATTATCAAAAAATACAAAGGAATTATTGGTTTGTTTGCTCGGTCGGGAGTCGGGACTGGGGAGATGGCGTTGGGTACTGTCCACGCACGTGACTCCTTGAGCTTTTGTCACCTGCCTGCCTGCCTTTGCTTTCCGGGCATTTAATTCACTCATATTTTTGGGCAAATCTTATAAAATAACTTCTATAATATAATATACTTGATTATTCATCTTAGACCTTGTATTTTTAATTTATTCATATTAGCCCATATATTTTTTATTCTCATTCAAGATACCCCAATTAGATATTTTCGGACAAATTTATCCTTAAAATTAAAAGATTAAAAAAAATGTATTTCAATAATCTAAGGGCAAATTTGTCCGAAAATACCCAATTGGGATATCTTGAATGAGAATAAAAAATACAAGGGTTAAGGTGAACGAATTAAAAATACAGGAGCTAAGATGAATAATCAAGTATATCACTGGAGCTGTTTTATGTGATTTGCCCATATTTTGTTCTTGATTTATTTCTTCTTTCCTTTTTCTTAAATACATCACGTGATCCCTTGTAAGCCTCACGTGTCACGCCAAAGGAAGCATCTCATTCTCGAATATGCCTGCAACTCCAATCTCTATGATTACATATAATAATACAATCATTTACATTAGTCGCAATTTAAATTTGATTCCAGCTGGCACCAAATTACATTTCACTCGGTATGACATAATAAGTACTAAAACGTACGGTAAATATTCCACTAGCAACTTAATTCAAACTTTTATATAACCAATCACTCTAAATAAATTCAAATATTTATATGTTTCATGTTTCTTATTTTAATGTAATTAATATCAGTATGTATATTTTGATGTGCATTTGTATTGACATCTTCGTATAGTATCAATCATGATAGCAAGTATAAGTCTAATCATGAAAAAGATCATTATCAAGTTGTAAAATGGAGTATAAAATACCCACCTAGTAGTACTAATGTATACTTACAATTTGAAAGAGATTAGTTAAGATGTTTCATGTTATACATGTGATTTTGATACGAAGAAGTTATTTATTAGTTATATATTTTATATTTGTGGTCATCTAATCTTTTGAAAAACAAATTTATAGGTTATAATTACAATTATCATTACAAAGGTTGAGTACATTATTGGTTTATATCTTACATCCAATCGGTTTGTTATAACTTAGTGACAGCATTATTTAAAGGTATTCTTTATCTTATACATATTTTGATGTATCTAATAAAGTCCATGAGATAATTATACATTGCAAATAAAATTATGATGTGATTATAATTATCAGATTCATATTGTATTCATGTATTATCCCGAAATTGTTCCTAATCATTATTTTATTGAGACTGAGCATTAACAGAGCATAAAAGGACTAACACGTGTTATGTTTTTTCTTATGAAAAAAGTATTCGGTTTCATAACCTGAATATGGAGAAACTTAAACAAACATGTGGATGCTTGTTAGAGAACAAGTTCACTTAATTGACCCTATATGAGAAATTCATTTGGAACATTACTTGTATGTCTATAAAAATTCTCATTATGATGATTGTGTAAGTGATCATTTAACTTGAGATCTCGAAAGTTATAAGTATATGTTAATACTACTAATGATATGTTCTAGTCAATGATAGCTCATTCAATAGTCAGTGGATATATCATAAATTATATAGAGGCAGTCGAGTGATCAATATAGGATTTATCACTCTAAAGTTATTAGGGTAATGTTCTTTTATTCTCGATTAAATCCTTAACCAAAGTGGAATGATACTTTGAAAATAGTTTTTAAATGTCATTAACTGAATCAATTGCTAATAGTGAAAACTATCATGATTGGATTAAAATAAAGTAGACATTAATTTCACGTTTTATGTCTATTCAGAACATTTTATGATGAAATGACTGAATTGAAAAGGTTAGTAAAATCACTTTTGTTGGATCCCATTTCCGGAACCCAACTCTTAACAAAACCAATTATACCTTTTACTCCGATCATCAACAATTCGCCTACTCTTTAGAAAACCATAACTATCATCGCTTTATTTTTCTTGCTCTGATACCATAAATGTTGGGACTCGATTTTGAAACCGAACCTCAACCAAAAAAACGAAAAAATGGAAACGAAAAGCGAAAAAATAAAGACGAATCCTAAACCCGAAAGTGGGCCAAAACAAATGCGAAACACAAATCGAATCAGAAGTCATAAAGCGGAAACAAAATCAAACGCAGAAATGAAGGAACGGATTTACAAAATCTCGGAATCAAAGAAACCAAAACGATTCAATCAACCTTAAGGGCAAATTCCAACATCCGAGAACGCAAATTTTAAAGAAACGTCGCGTTGGAAACCTTAAAGACACTTGATCTAAACCAATCCAATACGGTATTTTTTTTCATTTTATTCACCTTTATTCAATCTCATATAAAGCAACTCGATTTCTCATTTGGAATTCATCCTCAATACACTTAACTCTTCCACATCATCAAAACTCATCAATTTAATCAAAATCTTATTATTCTTTTCTTTTTGCTAATAGACACGTAATACACATATCCATAAATACACAAATCATACTCAATAAGCACTTCAATATTTCCAATCCTTCAACACAATTCATCGGACCTCCTATCCGGAACCCAAACACAATTCAAACTCATACATAACCAAAGCACTTCTATAATTCTCAAACATCAGTATCATCAGACCTCCTGTCCGGAACCCATATCACATTCAAACACATTCATATACAATTTATGTGTGAAGCCATAATTCACTTTTCTATCTATATACACATCCATAATTTATTTACATGCTCCAAAAGAAATACATCACCAAACAAAAGTGGCATTTTCAAGCCACGATACAACATTAATCTAAAAATCCGAAATACAAAGATACAAAAATCCCCACAATACTCGACATAAGCCTAAACTCTTATTTTTACAAAAATCTAACTTCAAATACATCATATAAATAAACACACGGATGTCTTGACTTTCTTTCATCCAATCTCCTTTTCGATACCTGGAGATGGGAATGAAAGGGGGTGAGCTTTACAGCCCATGGATAACATGTTTATAACCGAAAAATAAGCAAAAATCATTTTTCAAAACTTTTTGCCATTTCTTTAGAAATTTTATAGTAGAAATTTGTCAAATGCTTATTTCTCAAACTTTTCAAATTTTTAAAACCATTCATGATCAGTTTTAAATCATGTATGCAGCACACTTATAACACAACATAAACACATTACACATCAGAAAATGGTTTGGGTCGGTCCAGAAACAGAATGTACTGCATATTTTCGCATAGCAGTCCTGTGTAGCCGTGAACAGAACGTACTACACTTTCTTGCATAGCAGTCCAGTGTAGCCGTGAACTTATGGGAGTCCGTAATGGAGCTCCAATGCCACTAGCGGGCAGGCGGGCGAAGCCTAGACAAGTGCACTTGACCCTCTTATGGGACCTAACCAA
>JANKOE010000002.1:44679337-44689998 GCA_026284465.1 Erythroxylum citrifolium | reverse complement strand
CCCTAAATCTCTTAACCCAAAAGGGCTTTAGGAAGCTCCCACTTCCTAAACCCTAAAGCAAAACAAAAATAACCAGCACCATCTCTGACAGTTTCTACCTAAAAGAACAAAAGCTCAACAAATCTGTCAACTAACACAAATATCAACCAATTCCAAAAGCATTCTCAAACAATAATATAGGAGTCTGAAATTTGTAACTCTCGATTTGGCGAGACGATCTAGAGCACTTTTAATCTCTAGTTTAGCATATATATTAATAAAAGTTGTAAATTTCATAAATTTTTTATAAACACATTAAATAAGATATTATAACACATTGTATATGATTCTAACAAACAATTGGTCTTTATTAGATGGTACCTTTCTTTTTATGTTTCTTTGAATTGGTTCCTATTGTTAGTTTATACTCTATAGTCAATTGAGTGGTTTTAAATTTTATGATATGGTTAATTAAAACAATTCTTTATCTTATGTATATTTGTTTAATTAAATAATGTATAATGTAGAATCTATGGGATAAATATATTTTGTAAATAAAATTATGATATAATTATAATAATGAGATTTATATTGCATTTATGTCTTATTCTTAAATTATTCTTAGTCTTTACTCTATTAACACTAGACATTAATAAAATAGAAAGGCTATCACATGTTGTATTTCTTCCTTATGAAGAAAATTTAGACTAAAGTCTTGAGATACTTAAACAAACATATGAGAGCTTATTAGAAAATAAGTTTACTAAACTGGTCTGTTTATGAGGATCTTGAATAAAACATTATTTATATGTTATGTGAATCTTCTCATCATGATAATTGTATGATTAATCATTAAAATTGAGATTATCAACGTATCTCGTGTGAGAATCATTACATTTTAATGTTACTTATGATATATTCTATTTGGAGTAACTTAGTTAATAGTACTTAGATATGGTATGAACTATGTGAACACATAAGAGATTTTTTATAGTTGAGTAAATCAATAAATGATTATCACCCTAAAGTAATCAAAGAGAAAGTTCAATTATTCTTAATTAGTAGCCATTGATATTTGAAAGAATTATTTTATAGTTATAAATCAATTTCTAATTAGTTAGAAATAATACGATTAAATTTAAATAGAGTAAACACTAATTCTATTCTCTATTTTAAATTAAAATATTAGATGATGAAATAATTGAATTATACGTTATAAGTATGTACGAACATATTAAGTAAAACAACTTTGATATTCTTGATATTTGAGTAATTATAACATATTATTAAACTTCAATCTTTATATATAACTATAAATTATTTAAATAGATAATTAAAGATAAATTTAAAAAATTTTATTTATTTAATTCTAATTATAAATTCTAATTATGATTTATAATTATTACTAATATACTAGAAACCTAACGAGTCACACATAAAGAGTAGTTTAAAAGAAAAAAATTAATTAAATTAAGTTGAACTTAATTGTGAGATTTGAGAAATTTCAAAAATTAAATGTAAAATATTTGATTTTATTATAATTAAAATTAGAGAAAGACTGCGTGAGGATGCATTGTAACACGAAGTAAGTGATCAGACGCTCAAGTTCTTCTACAAAACTATGTGTAAACGCAAAATAGTGTGGTTGTACGAGGAGGAGGGGCTGGGGTCCCATTCCCAATTTGCCAATTTGCTCGGTGGTGTACTTAAGAAATGACAGGCAAACAATACAACTACAACCTCTATCTTCCTTCCTTCTCCTTTATCTTTTTTGGTAATGGAATTCAATTTCATTGGTTGTACTTTCGTCTTTAACGCTTCATGATTCCTAGGGGAAGCATGTGCAACCCACCATTACTCACTCCTTCAAAAGCAAAAAACCATTATAATTTTGCATACTTTCTAACAATCACTAATATAAAGTGTCTTAACCTAATAGCACGTCCTATATCTTTGTTTGCTTCGCAAAGCCACTCATCAAATTTCTTGTTCATAATGGCTACCCTCCACCCACACACTAATAAATTATTTTAAAAAATGATGAAAATAGTAAGGTGTGATGTAGGTAATACTCACAAGTAGAGTTTCATGTAAAAAAAGAAAAGACTAATATATAATTTTAGTGGACTATTCTATTTATTGTTGATTGATTTTAGGATAGAACTTTACTTAGACTTATGTATGATTTAACCTTTATCTTTATTTAGACCAATAGGCTCATTGTAAATTTAACATAATATCAGAGCCAATAAGAATCTTGGCTTACTGTTTATCCTAAAAGAGAACCCATCATTTATACCGAACAAGTGGCTTAATAGTATTGTTTGCCCTAAAAGGGGGCTTATTTGACTCAATCAAAAGTCCACTCGTAATAAGATTTGTTTACGTATCTTTCCAAATTGTCCAAGTAAAAAGGGACTCGGAAGAGTATCGAGAAAACCCACCTCGTAAGTGATCTAACCTTCATCTTCGCGTGAGGCCATTGCAAATTTAACAATCTTAACTTTAACTTAATTCTCTAACTCACTCAAGTTTGGAAATTTTAAAATAATAGAAAAGCAAAAGAGCATGAAATTTTTTACGATAATCCGAAGGCTTATCTTCATCTGTTCTTCTTCAAAAGAAAGAAAAAGACCCTACCCTACCGTCCCCTTTTTGTTGTTCCCCAAGGATTGAGAACACCATGGTCTGCCGACCACCTCCGAATCCATCCAATGTCCACATCATTCATTGTCTGTTCTATTGTCTACAAAATACATACATCACGATAGGGTAGATTTTGGTATTATTTCTTTGGGAAATAAGTGCCAAATCATTGCATCATTTTGGCATTATCTCTTTAGCACCAAGAATAACTGAATTGAAGTTTGGTTACTCATTCAATCCTAATCAAAGAACAGGATAATTTAATTAGGATGACCATGATGAAGGTAATAGTTTTGCCGATGTAATGGAGTAATAAGGATGATTGCAACTGTTGATACGCATAGTAAACACAAGCACAACGCCTATGATAATGAAAAATTCTTTTTAAAAGTTAGCAATTAATATTAAAATTTGAAGTAAAACTTCACTTTTATCTTCTGGTATACTAACCCACCCTACTAACTATGTTGATGATGGGAAAAAAACCTATTCAAAAGTTAGACAAAAATCAAACTCTAAACGATCATCACATGGCAATTTATAGCTTGCTTTGCTATTTCTACATAAAATCATCACATGGCAATTTCATCAACGATCCAAACACACAGCCATAACTCTTGATTATGAGATTCAATTGGGTAATCACAGTAAGCACATTAACAAGCAAAGCTAAGGACTAGTTTAAAGGAAGAAAATTGTGCCTTTTCATTAGGAGCAATATAACCAGTTATCCTTCACAAACAGTGTCTAGATAAGTTATATGAATGTAATGCCTTGCTGCTACAATATGTGCCCAGTCTTTGGGCCTTTCAGGAATAGTTTGTTTTACAACTCTCTATGCCGAGCTCCAGAGACTTGGGCCATTAATATCGAGCTGAACCCAACAAGCACTCACAAACACAACTCTTGAGTTGTCAGCGTTTTTGAGTTCGTGAGATTCTAGGGGAAAGACATGTATTCAATTACACTACAAAAGGGCAAGCATAAAGCGGCTTTGAGAAAAAACAAGAACAAATTAATCTCATCGAATTTGGGGTGACAATTTTTGTTATTAAGGAGAATAGAACCCTTGTGAACCAAAAGAATCTCTTCACCAAATAAGAGGAAAAACGAGGGAGTATCGTCTCATTCTGCAACTACTCAATACGTGATGCAACAAACAGTAAAGATATCATGAACAAATACAGAGAACTTATTCGCAGCTCGCACAAAAATTCTTAGCTAACAATCCTCCGCTCCACTAGATTATTAAATGAATTTAATTAGATGGAAGCAAAATCTTTTTTGCTACAAAACTAGAGGATGCTGAGGAAGAATCTCTTATAGGCTTACAACAGTTGTGCCCGTGTTGTTAGAGGCCTTTCAATATTTAAATGCGACTAGAATCCCTTCCAAAAATGAAACGCCTCAGCCAGTCTGAAACCACCAACGCTCTAGTGCGCCAGCTCACTTGCTTGCTGATTACATTAAAAAAAAAAGAAGGAAACATATGAGTCAACTCCCAACTAAATTTGCATTGAGTCTGAAACACAGTAGAAGAAGACATTACCTTGCATAGACGGAATACCAAAGCCATTGACTGCTGTGACCAATCGATATCCAATCACCAGGAAGTTGAGCTGCAGTTTGTTCTCCTCCCAGAGGCGCGAATTGCCCCAAATGCCTGTATCTGGAACATAATAATGAAAGATTTCATCCCAAATATGCTTGGATGATTGGCCAAGCTTTTACGAGATCCAAGTCTCTTCCCGTTATCAGGTATTCAATATGAGCTACCGAATAGAACAGTGTCTCACATCGAGAATTTTGAAGACTAATCAGGGACAGGTAAATTCATCATGTTCAAAGCATGTCTAGGTTAAGTGATGAAACAATAAAGAGTGGGTCAATCCAAGTCCAGTTGGTGTAACAAGGTTTGAAACGTTCAATGGACCAAAGTTAATCGTCCATATCGGATACATTGGGATTAAACTCAGATGACAACAAAGAACATGAAAAATTGATTGGGTGTCCATAATTTGTTATCAAATATCATAATCACATACCTAAAGGGACGAAACCTATGGCGACCCTCTCCCCTGAACCTTAGCGGACCTTCTGGATTTTTTTCAGCCTCTTCCATGCGGTTGAAGCATTTAGCTAGGTAAGTGCCTTGCTGCGCTGCAACCTGAAGCAGGGAATCATAGAATGCTTAACTTACTCAAAGATGCCTTCAAAAGAAAACGTGGAATTTTACCGTGAGAATCAACAGCATACCTGCGCTGTTGCAGGAAGATTCTTCATCATAGAATCCACTTCAGAAAGAACCTTCTTAAACTCTTCAATGTTAAGTTCAGAGGACTCTTTTTGGGTATCCCCTTGCGCCTCCTTCAAGAGATCAACAATATTACTCATTTTCTTATTCTTTAAATGAAGTTCCACCTGAGGATATCTTTCGCAGATGTCATCAATAACTTCCTGAAATTCTTTGACAGTTAGTGTTCCAGAGTTGTCTTTGTCCGCCTTCCTAAATATCGCAGCAATATCTTCCTACAAGCACAGTGAACACAGAGAGAGAAAGAAATCAGGAGATCAAACATAAAAAGGGAGGATGTTTGCTTTGTTTGAGCCGAAACTGTAATGCTTGTTGGCCAAGCATCACGTATCCTTATACAGAGCATAGAAGTATCATACATCATTGACTTGAGCAACTATTAAACGAAACCATTGATCAAGAAGTAAACTAGAAATTTATTTTGGAGCCTTGAGATTGCACTCTGATTGAGTTGATGTCGGATGGGATAGAAGAGGACCACTTAAATGTGGAATCCGAGCCCCACATGCGAAGGGCTGACGAAGATCTCCTTATTTCACCTTCTGAATGATGTCTTATTCTGCTTGTTAGAAAGCTCTTACTTCGATCCTTACACAACCAGTACTCAATTCTTCCACAAAATTTAAATACATCAGCTACCTGTGAGTTCTAAGACTTAATAGCATTTAATTTTATATGTTGCACTGGCATAATATCTGACTTAAATCATTTCATCGTTTACATTTCTTCATGGTATATGAAAAACGCTTAGTAGAGCATCGGGTCATAGTAGACACTATTTCAGCGGGACTAAAGTGAACGAGGTCTGTGATAGTGAAATATCAATTACCCACAGCGTACTTATAATTTGGGATAGTCCAGAACAATTTACAAATTTAAGTGACACAAAAACAGACTCAATGTGCGACGTCAAATGGGTCATAATTCATAACAGCAACAGATCTACAAAGAACAATTAATAAGAACGCATAGCAGTTGAATATAAGTACCATGACCCGGCGCTGGTTGATTGTAGCGCAATCACCAAGGGCATAAACGTCATTGCAACCCTCCACACGCAGCCATTCATCAGTTGCCAGAGCTCGCCTGTTATTCTGCGTTGGGAGAAATAGCCATTTTCTTAAATCGATACAAATAAGTAAAGAAATAATATCTATTCCGGGAGTTATCATCAAGAAAAAGAACCGAATTAAGACGGACGACATAATCGTAAAGAAGCAACAAACCTGACCAATTTGCTTCATAAAATCCCTTATCACAGGATGAGTTCCAATTCCAGTTGACCAAACAACCATGCCATATGGTATATTTGTGGTTTGCCCATTACCTCTTACTTTAGTAGATATTTCCTTATCAGATACTTTTACCACCATGTTCCCTAATTTTACATCAATTCCATCTCTGCTGAACTTATCTTCTGCGAATTCTGTGATTCTTTTGTCAAACCTGTAGATTGTTGCTCACGAGCATGAGAAACTCACACCAACAGAAGCTTGTATTTGCCTATTAACTGATGGTAAACGGAAATGCAAATATGCAATCAGAACTCAATCCTTTAAAACAATAGACTGCCACCAACCAATGAACCACACAAATTTGGTCGTCAATGGTCTTCACTCTGTGCAAAATTGCATTGACATTTTCACAAAACAATTTTGTCACACTCCTAGACAGCATTAAGTTAATGTTAAACGCCCTACTTAACGGTAAAAATTAGACTTATGATGCTCACAGTTCACAAAACCGTAAAACAGAAGTTCAATACGTAAGGATCACAGTTTTATCCTTACATATTCAATATATGATCTGCTGCCTCGAGAATTGTTATTTTAACGAAATCTTTGGCCGTTGGATATAGTTTAACTAAATCCTCGTTCACGAAATCATGCAACTCTGCAGCAAACTCGACACCTGTTGGGCCACCACCAACAACCACAAAGTGAAGAATTCTTTTCCTCTCTTCATCACTCAAATTAGGGAGGCTTGCTTTCTCAAAATTGTCAATCACACTCCTGCGGATTGCTTGGGCATCTTCCACTTCCTACATGAAGGAACCCATTTTCTTCAAGATAGTAAATACATATGTGCGGGGAAAAAAAGGTGGAGCATTTGCAAAAAGATTGCGAAGCAGTAACCTTCAAGAAATTGCAATGCTCGACAACACCAGGTGTATTAAATGTGTTAGGACGTGCTCCCATGGCTATAACAAGGAAATCATATTCAGCAACGAATTCTTCTTTCCCGTTTGTGCTATTGGTGGATCGACAATAAACTTTCTTTTTCTCCGAGTCAATCTTGTAACATTCAGCTTCCCAAAAACTAACGTCAACATTTTTCTGCAAAAAAGGAAGCACTGAGAGAAGTCACTGCACCGCTTCTCTTAAGAACATTCAATTTGACACAATTGTTCAGCTCTCTGTTTCTTTACCTTACGGACAATGTTGCGCACAGGTTCAACAATGCTGCGAGCTTCAACAGTACCGCACGTAACGCTTGGAAGCAAGGGAGTGAAGGCAAAATAGTTTCGAGGAGATATAACCTGAACATCATAAGATGGGTTATCTAGTTTCTTCAAGAAACTAGTCCCAGCCCAACCAGTGCCTAGAACCACCACTTTCTTCTTCTTAGGCACTGCCCCTGGTGATGCAAAATTATTTACGTTCCCGTCCGCATAAGCCACAAGACTCCCACCACTGGAACAACGCAAAAAAATTTAGAAGAGGGCACACGATTGCACAATACGATTATTTCACACAACAAACAGAGAGATTACTTTGGATTAACAGGCCGTGTTTGAATCATATGTCATAGCTAGTAAAAGCAACGACGATAAAATGTTAACAATTATGCCAATGCACTGCTCTACATAATCATCCTTGACATAAGAAATGGAACTAGTATTTCTACTTAGACTGAAGCCACATGAAATAAATAAATCAATGCAGGTTCAAGAACAATTTTGTTCTTCTTAATTTTCGAAATCGCTTCAAATAACAGCACCATACACTTTTCTCCTTAAGATGAAACTGTTACATTTACAAACAGATCCACCATGCATCACAATTACCAGTGGAACTTCTCAGTACCTCAAAATCTGAAATCATGAACCAAAACATCAAGTCTTGTTCGGTAAAATTTGAAGACAGGGTATAAATTGATCTTCTGTCAATCATTAACATCCACTGTTCTCGGGAACCAAACAGAACGCAAGTCGTATTAAAAAGTAGAAGACAATAATATTATTTGAGAGAGGAAAACAGAGTACCCGATGGTGAAGATCAGAACGAGCTTAGAAAAAGAAGGATGATCATGGAAGGTTCGAGAAGCTCTCTCGTACAAGACCATGCCTCTCATTTTCGATCTTCCTCACTCTACAGATCTAGGGCCTCGGAAACAAAAAACACTTGCAAGCAAAAAGGAAAAACGGTTACTTACTAGAAAGAGAAATGAGAGATGTGTTAAGCTTAGAAGAATAAAAGTTAGAAGAGAAAGAGGTCCGAAACTGTAGGAGCCTTTGAAACGTGGTGTGCGCTTGTTGTCCAGATGCTTCCGTCTTCGCTGTTTTTGGTTGACTTGACGGGCAAGTCAAGCGACGGCACGTGCCTGGTAGTTACTTTTTATGTCACGCAACACGTGTTCATATTCTGGTTGCCGCCGATTATGGCATGTAGTGGTTGTGGTTCCACCGCTTTTGTTTATTTCGAAATAAATTAAAAAATTTAAGAATAATTAAAATATTATGAAAAAAACTGCAAAAGGCTAAAACATTTCTTTCAATTACATTTATTTAATAGAGTTAGGGTATTTTTATTTTTCATATCTAATATTATTTGTTACTAAGAAAATCGAAGAGTTTTATAACTTGTATAGCACATTAGAATAGGACAAGGTTTAGTTGACCGTGGAAGAGGCGGAGGTTACCATCTTATGGGAGGAGAGGACTCACAAAACCTTTTCATACCGAACCAAGCAGGAGTCCCGACGTTTTATTTAAGGTCATCATCTTCTAGAAGAATGCCAGTTTTTATAGATTTTTGGAGTCTCTCCTCTCCTCTCCTCTCCTCTCCTCCTGTCCCACAGGCTGGATTGACAATTCAAGCAAAAAGGACTACTAAATCTTCTGCCTTTGACTGGCGAAAAAACCAACAGTTGAGGTACGGAACGTTATAAATCTCTTCAAATATTTTGAATTTCAACGCAATGCCGTGGTCCTTAAATAGACGTGAACCGGAAATCGAAAATACGTTACATAGAATCGTTATTCTTCTTTGATAAATATTTAAAAAATACTAAAAATTTTATAGCTTGAAATTAAATTAACAAAATAAGAAAGGAGTTGTACACTCTATTTTATTCGCCTAAATGCTTACCTAAGTTTAAAAGAGATTTCGTAATTTAGATAATTTTTAAAATAAAATAAATTTGGGTGTAAGTTTAAGCAAAAATATTAAATAAATAAAAATAAAACATGTGGTTAGAAGATTAAGAATATGATATTTGACTTAGAATTTAAAATAAGATAATCAGGGTGATGTCTAAGAATTATAATAAAATTTAAAATATGTAGATAAATGCTTAGGAATTTATTATTTCATCTAAGATTTAAAATAAAATGTGTCCAAATATTTAATATGTGTTATAGGAATTTAAATATAAATAAACTTAAATTTTGATTTGAAAGAGGGTAAGCTAAAATGAATGTGACTTGAATAAAATGAACCTAATCTAGGTATGATGATAGACCTCATTTGATTTACCCAAAAAAAGAATAGACCTCATTCGTTTTTTTTAAAAAGAAATGCAATGCATTTTTTCCTTAAAACTTCCGACCTGTGCACCCTAAACTATCTACTTATCCAAGGGCAATAATGAATTTTGAAATTCCCTTTTATTCTTGCCCCTTACACTTTCCATTAGTACTAACACCTTTTGTAAGTTTCTCCTAAAATTTTTGCACGTTTTCCTTACTTAAATACGGCAGATGCAAGGTCCAAAATTGTCCATACTCTTGTCCTCATCTTTGCTTATGAGTTTCCCCCAATGCCCTGTCCACTTTCAACCTATCTGACCCCCTTCATCCTTTCGCTTTTGGTTTAACTTCCATGCTCTACCACTACTTCTATGCATACCTCTCCCCTTGGTCTAGTTTAACAACCTCATTAAACTCTATTGATTGTGTCTTAGCCTTGTTTTCCCACTAATCCTACGACTCAACACAAACCTTTGAGCAGGAAGTTTGTGGTTAGAGACACTTCTTCACCTACACTTTAATACATTTCACCAATTGTCTGTGTTGGCATTTCATTTATATCACCTCTATTGGAGGTCTTGAAGGAGGAAGCAAGAACTTAGGCCTCAAATATGGTCACTTTTTTCATGGAAAAAAGGCCAACTTTTGCCCTCCGTAAGAAAAAGGAAATGAAGCTTTGGAAATCCAAAGGATTAGTTGAAGTGATGTTAAATGAAGACCACTTGATCCTTTTCATATTTGCTTCCAAGTAGGGATGGCAGTGAGTTTTCAACCCGATTAATATCCGCACTACCCGACCCAATGAATTTAGATATGGGTAGTAAATCGTAAAAACCGATGGATATGAATATGGATATGGATTGTGGTTCAGCCGGATTCTGACTGAACGGAACGTTGCCATTTGGATCTATGTGTGGATTGCTTGCTGTGTTGATCTTGACGGCGAGATCAATTCAAAACAAAGGAAGGAAG
>JANKOE010000002.1:44637848-44668026 GCA_026284465.1 Erythroxylum citrifolium | reverse complement strand
GCTAGCCGACCATCATCTTCATCTCTTCTCTTGGGTGACTTTCGAAAATCTGCTTCTCTTCTCTTTTGGGTATAAGTAACGTGAGCCCCTCCTTTCCTCTAGAAGTTTCGGTGGTCTTCCCTTTAAAAGACCAAGATAACTAGTTTTAAGTTTAATCCCTAAGCCTTAAACGACAACACATCAACAAAGCTTCATTTCTCTTATTTTCCTCACATTTCTAAAGCCTCCACTTAAGCCTTAAGTTCTCTTATTTCTAACCTAAACTAACACTTTCGTGGGCCTCATTTCATGGGCTTAAACTTTTGTCATTTTAATCACTAACTACTAACATATGACTTAACCTAAAGGACTTAAGCCCAATTCTTTCCTTTCTCTTCATTTAATCCTCCTTAAAACCTTAGCCCAAATGTCATCTTTTAATTTAATAGCACTACTACTATGTAAAACCTTAGCCCATTAATTACACTTCATGTACACTTCATTCTCCTTTATCTCATTAATTAATGGACTACAAAGCCCAATAATTCTATTCTGCTTTATTCCATGGAATAAATTACAAGGCCCATCTTTATAAACCTTAAGCCTTACTAACATATATAATCTTCCTAATGGGCCATTTAAATTCAACTTATTATTTTAAACTCAAATTTTAACTAAATCCTTTCAATAAATGGCTACAGTTCACACAAGCTCTAATTAAATAATTCCCCCATTTAATCTCAAGCACCTAAATTCATAAGATCCTCAATTCATTCCAATCAAATTAAAAAATATCTAATTAAACCTCAAAATAATTTAATCATGCTTATTAGTTATGACAAAGGAATCAGGGCCCAACAGTTATGGTGTTTGCACCAAAGTATGTTCATTAGGAATCATGATATGAACATATCGGATTCTTTCGGTCATAACTCCCTCATTCGACCTCCAATTGAGGTGATTCTTAGACCATTAGTTTCCTAAGACATGTACCTTTCTATACATAATAAGTTTGTACCTTTTGGAGTTGATTTAAGAGAGTGTGCATTAGAACAAGTGAGGGTTCGGGTTGAAGAGCATAATTGGAGTATGTGCACTCTTAGACTTTTTAAGCATATCTTGAGCTATAGAACTCCGATTGAGGTGATTCTTGCTTCAAAATAAACAAGAGACATAGAGATAGGTTTTATATAGAGAAGTCAAATTGAAATTCAGATTTAATGATTTCCAGTTTCGGTTCACAAACAGGAGAAATGAATTCAAGCATAATGATTGTTTTATACGGGCACGCCTTTGAAAAAGTTGTGAGCAAATTTTTTTTGGGCTATTATGAGCAAGAAGATGAATTGATGATGCTCAAGTAAATCCCATTAGATTAAGCCATGTTCAGATGTGATTACAAGGAACGACGCTCTAGGTTTCATGTCTTTTAAGAGGTTGAATTCCAGAATTCGGACCTAACCCAAGCGATTTCAAGGCAAGTGTTAGACTTTGGAAGCAAGCGGAGTCCAACAGATGTATGAGTCCGCAAGAGCTGGGTTCTGGTAACGGGATCCAACACGAACCCACTGGGCCAACTAATCCGGGTCAGGGCTTCATCACAGTTAAGGCTCCTCGCCCCTCCTTGCGGGTGTGTTTAGTGGGGATCGATCCCAAGAGCTCTTCCCACATGCCCATCCTGCGTAGCCAATTGAGCCACAGCCTGTAGGTGCATAATGGTGATATTGATGATGAGAAAAAGTGTTGCATCGAAAACTACAGAAGAAGCTCATGTGTCGTTGATGGTAAGGGGTGGTTTAGACAATAATACTAATTTAATTTATTATGTTACTCAACATAATTGCAATAGAATAAATACTATATTACGTTGGAGGTACTTGGAAAAATACAAGCAAACAAAAGCTTGTAAACATAAACAGTGTAATGTAATAATGCTTCCATTGTATTATCCATCATACTATATCAAATATCTAGTTAACTGAAGCAAAGCATTAATGAAAGTTGTAATTAAAAATTAAAAATTAAAAACATTGAGATTCGAAATAAAAAATTGAAAACAAGTAATAACAATATATTTGTGTTTCTTCATATCATATCTTGACATGTTTGAGAATATAAGGAATCTTATTTTTAGAACGCCAAAATATCTTTTTATAACATTTCTTAATGAAGAATGCCTATAGTTAAATAAGTGTCTTCCTCTCCCTCTATGGCCTTGCAAATGATGTCTCTCACCTATATATGGTAAAAAAAATCCAGGCATATTGGTGTAGCTTGAACCAACCAAATAGAACTTAACTAACATCTAAAGAATATAATAATAACAAAAAGTTATTAAAAATTAATATTAATTACTATTTTTATTTAAAATAATATAATACGTTATGGAAGTATAGAAAATTATATCGTTGAATTTGTCACTGTTTCTAAAAGAACCTAAGAGCCATTTGCAGTACCTTCCTATCCAACCATTATACATGTGAAACGCATGTCAAATGAGCAACACAATATAATATTTTTGGTTAAATAGGTTCTTTTATCCCTATATGGTATTTGCTCATTTGTTGGAACATATACATCAATATGTGTACCATCTATTGCTCCTATATAATCCTAAAATATAAAACTAAATTATTAAAGTAATTATTAATTATAAGAACATAATAAAAATAGTAATTAAATATATGGATGTACCTGAAAATATAGAAAAAGGTTTGAATTATATTTATCTCAGAACGTGTATTAGTAAAGGTGGGTGGAGTAATGACCCTTTTTGCAAGATGATTAACTACATATAAGACTTTGCGAAAGTACTTCAAATTTATCCAATTCGAATTTTGAAAGCCTTCTGTATTGACTCTAGTTGTCTCATCATACCCTATATTCATAAAAAAATTGTCACTTGTTCCGTTACAATCAAATTACTTATTGGCTTTAAGCCTCCTAAACTCTTCAACTCATCACATAAACTCAAGAAGATTGCCTTTCTCATTCATAAGTTCTCAAGTAAATCATTCTTTCTTTTTGAATGTTCACCAATTATAATCAAGACCTTTTCTAAAATGTTAAAATGTGTCTTTTTTGATTTCTTATTCTTAGGAGAATTCTTTTTCTTGGATGGAAAGCTTATAACTTGATCTCATTTTTCATTATATGAGCAATCTTTATCAACATCAATTCTATGTTTTGTTTTTTTACTATTCGATGGAGATTTAGTGGATGAATGTGCATACAAACCAGTTGCAGTAGTATCTCCAAAAATATGACATAAGTCTGAAACTTGCATCATTTTTTTCTTAAATATGTCAGTCATTTTATGTGCCTATAATGATGAAAAGGAAATATGAGAACAAAAATTATATAATATGATATATTAATAAACAAATACATATTTTACCTTAAACAAATTTTCCCAACATTCATCTGCAACATCAACATCATCGGTGAAGGGTTTGTAATCGATTCTTGTTTCATTGAGTAAGTTCTTAAAATTCTTTAATCTAGCCCTTACTATGTTATATTTATTCTTCAATTGAACATCATTGTACTCTTTATTGAATTTTTTTTGAAGACATGCCTTCATATTCTTACAACCAGATTTGGAAAAGGTAGTTGTTGTTTGATTTTCATTCTTCACTTCTTCAACCGTCAATGAAATTAAATGCATCTCTAGGTATCGTTTCATATCTTGTTGGAAAAGGTAGTTGTTGTTTGATTTTCATTCTTCATTTCTTCAACCATCAATGAAATTAAATGCATCTCTAGGTATCGTTTCATATCTTGTCCTTTTCATTTATTTCCACACAATCATTGCAATCATTCATATAGTTCAAAGCTTCTATCACTAAATGTAATTACATATAAGTGATAACATCAAAAGTGAAAAGAAAATATTATACTCGATAGGGAATTTCATGTAAGTGAATACCAATTCTTGACCTAGCTACATCTGCCATTGGTATCTCCTTTAAATGTAACTAAATGCCACATTTTCAGCTTATCCAAAGGAGCAACATACATCACAACAACACCAAACCTTTCCAGCTTGCATAAAATTGACAACCCCATCATAATTAAGAAATAAAATCAATATAACCAGTAGTTCCTCAATACATGTTGTGTTTATGTTTCGCTAAAAAAGGATGGATTTTTAAAACCCTTATTATTATAAATTAGTGTTATGGTGGCAAGACCTTATTATGGCATCAATTAATTAAATGTAGGATTTTCATAATTTTAATTTTTAGAATTCATGTTTATGCTTAGAAGGTTTTTAATCTAAACTTTTCATATTTAAAATTAATCATATCTAAATTTGATTTATAGGGCTTATGATTCAATTCCAAAATTCAAGATCATATACCAATCAAACAATTTAATCAAATTATAAAATTAAAGTCAACTCTAATACCACTATTAGAAAATCAGGACAGGATCTGATCCTGCATGGAATAGAATACTAAAGATTTTTTTCATATAAAATGATTAACATATAAATCATAATAAAGCATATTTCATAATTCGTACCTTAATCTGAAGCTTAATAAGTACCTATAAGTTTGTTTAAATATTCTTATACTTTAGTTATAAGATCAACTAGTTCTTTTATAAAGAAAAACATAATGTATTTTAATCTTTTTGCATTATATTAATATCTAGTCTTAATAGAATAATAAATAAGAACAATTTAGTAATAATACATAAATATAATATGAATCTCAATTATGATTTTATCATAAATTCATATGTAATGTATATTTATCTCTTGAAATTTATTATATACATATGAATATGTTACATGTATAGGTAAAGATTGTCTCTAAATTATTTTGTTATTAAATTATAAGGCATAAGTCAACATAACCCTATGAGACTATCCCATTTAAATCTTGATTTGATAGTTAGCAATACCTTTGTTGAATTTCGAAAAGCTGGAAATTTTCTAGCGTTAGGTACCAGAAGTGCAATTTGTTTGTTAAGGATGTTTGATCCAATGAAAGAGCACCCACGATTGTTGAAATCAAATTAATCCCAAAAGAAGAGGGTTACCGTCTACTTCTAGCATTTACGGCTTGTCTAACTTCTCTGGATACATGGAATAGCTGCTTCAAATCATCATCATTCACCTTACAAATTATATTAATCAGAAATGCATGCGAGAGTCATTAGTAAAAATTCATAATTAATCAAGACAGAAACAACAACTAATTGCTATTACCAACTAGAGAATTTCTCAAGGGAGCTGGAAGACTTCTTCAGTGGAGTTCTGGGACTTGAACCATTTTCGCCACCCTTTTCTTCGATAATACTTTTGCTTCCAAGAAGACTTGCGTGTACCTCACTTGTTCAATGGCCAAAATGAGTCATTTTAGACATTTAATAGGGTTAAATAGGGCAAAATTAGATAGGGAATCTGAATTTGTAGCTCACCGCGTTAAACTTAAACGCTCTTTCCCACCACTCTTGAAGCTTAAGGCTATGTTTAGTTGGAGGTTAACTAATGTAATAGAATTGGGAGGATGTTTTATAATGGAATAGAATGGGATGGAAGCAGAGGTTTTCATATTACATCTCATTCTAACCTAAACGTAAAATAATAACTATTTACTACCTAATATACCCTCAACCATAATACCAAGCAAGACAATACATTTGGGCGATAGTCGATTGTAGCAGAGGAAGAGCTCCATCGTCTAGCAGCATGGACGATTGTTGTCGACCCGCGACATGTGTTTATATAGTGATTTCAACATTGACCAAACCAACGCGAGGAACACAAGGTGACGGTGATGTTTGGGGTTGAGGCAGGTGGATAGTGGTTGTCTACAAAGCAAGCGTTGGGTGTAAGTTTTGGACGCGCAGTAGAGGGGTTAGTCATCGCCGGATTTTCACCTGGGAGTTGCATGCGAACCTTGATGAGGTCAAGAGGGTACATGGAGCAACCAACAATAATTAAAGTAATGCCTCCTTTAACAAAACGTTTCAAACCCATCTTTTAGAATCACTCAAACAACAAATTTAACCTCTTGAACAAAGAATTTACCTGAAAAAGCCAAAGAAAGATTTGATTTTTCTTATGGTTTAGCTTTGAAAGGAAGACCAGTTGGAACTAGAGATCATCTCACTTGAAACCATGAGATGGGAGTGGAGGCCAAAGACTATAGAAGAATAGTGTGGGACGTTAGGCCTTTGAGACATATGCTAAGAAAGATTCTTTGTGAAAGAAGGATACTTCTCGACGGAATGAATGGTGCGAAGAAGATGAGAATATATAGAGTACCGAGATTGTGGAATTGTTAAAACATATTATAATGAACTAGTTTTAAAGATTTCATTAGTATAATTGAACTAATTGTCATAATATAAATTAAAAAGCTAATTGGTCTGTAACTTACCCATGCAACCGGACAAAAGAGAGAAAAACAAAGATAAAGAAAAAAGGGGAGAAGAGAGGAGAAAACAGAGAGATTCTAACATATGTTTTGTTATATAAGGTTATAATAGTTATTTATTATTATTATACATACATTACATTCCATTTTATCCATCTTCTAAACAATATTTAGCTATATTACTTAACAATTTTCTAATATTACATCCATTTATATTCCATTTCATTATAAATCATTCTATTTTGTTTCATTTGTTAAAAACTTTACGTCCAACCAAACAAGTCTTAAGTTCTTTATACTGCTACTGTTATTGCTTCTCTCTCCCAAAGCCATTTCTCAAATAACATGTAATCCATAGTCAAAGAATCAAACCCCGAATAATCGGAATTAGAATTAGATTTGATGAGAAGTGTTTTGGATGAAGTAAACGAGCAGGAAGTTTAAATTAGTGTAAAAAAAAGAAATGCTTAAGATAACGTAGGCAGCATTGGGTGATTTCAAATGAAGAACAATCCAAATAAAAATGAACAAAGGAAATCACTTACACCCTGTTTGGAACACAACGAATTAAATTCAATCTTGAAATTGAATTCAATTCAATCTTGAAATTGAATTCAATTCACTTGTTTGGAACAAAAAGATAACCACGAATTCAATTCATGTATGGGTTTAAACCCCACTCCCTTTGTAAATTCAATTCACGCTATAATTTACGTGAATTGAACTCCAAAGGCTGGTACCCTTCCTTTTTAACATTGAAACCCAATAATACAACTGGTATCTGCTCTCCACTGCTGCAAAAGTCTTGCTCAGTTAAAGCAAGTTCATGTCCATATTCAATGGCCTCAGTCAGTGCTGTTATGTCATCACCAAGCTTGCTCGTACACTCACTGGAATTAAGGTTCTAGTCGATCACTACCCACGTTCTGTCTTTGACCAGGTCAAGAATCCCAATTCGTTTCTTTACACCTCCATTGTTAGGGCTTACTCAGTTTAGGGACTGGTCGCAGAGAGCATTAGTTTGTATGGTGACATGAGAAGGAGAGGGATTAGGCTTGTGTCATTTACATTTTCGACGGTTTTTAAGGCGTGTGGAGCAGAGTTTGATGTGGGCCTGGGAAGGTAGATACATGCCCAGACGATTGTGATTGGTGGGTTTTAGTCTGATTTGCATGTTGGGAATTCGATGATTAATATGTATGTGAAGTGTGGATTAGTGGAATGTGGGCGAAAAGTTTTTGACGAAATGCCGGCCAGGGACTTGATTTCTTGGACGTAGTTGATTGTTGCGTGTGCCAAGTACAAGGATATGGAATCTGCCAGTGAATTGTTTGAGAAGTTGCCTGTTAAGGATATTGTGATTTGGACTGCAATGATTGCGAGCTTTGCACAAAATGCTTGCTCTCGAGAGGCAATTAACCACCAGGAATGGTAGTTGAGGTTGCGTGCTCATCCTTGTGATGACCAGGCATCTTCTCCTCTATTTTCTCCTTCAAACCCTTTTTTCTTCTCCCACCTCGTCCATCATCTTCAAATTGTAGAATGTCTTAGTTTAGGGGTAAATGTGTCATATGAAATAATTGAATTCATTTTGATTGTGTTCTAAATAGTGTAATTGAATTCAATTCTAATATTACTGGATTTGTTCTGAACACTGTAAATTGAATTCAATTCAATCTCATTAATATAATTGAATTCAATTCGAAGGTTTCCAAACAAGCTGTTAATTATATGTACTTGATAGGTTTTTCACCAATACCTCGTCGTTTTCTCTCTTTTGATTTTTCATGAAGCACTATAAATAATAAAACTGCGAAAATCCAAGCTGCCTTTTTCAAATCAATGAATTGAGAGTGCAAAAATGAAACCATCCGTTTTAAAACAAAGCGTAAAGGAAAATCCCGCCTCATTTCCACTTTCGCCGCTGTGTTCTCGGTTGTTTTCAGCTTCTTCCTAGGGTTTGTAGTACAAGTGCTTCCTTTTGAGCTTTAACCATGGAGACTGATGAAGAACCTCGAGTCCTTCCTTTTCAGCTTCAATTCGACAAACCTCTCGCCTCTCAGGTTTGTTTGCTAATTTGCTTTCCTTTTCTTCTTCTTCTTAATATTAGTGTTCTATTTGTTCTTTTCTTCTCAACTTTTTTTTTCGGTTTTTATTTTTCTATTTGGTTGTTAGATTAAAATTGCGGAGTGGAATCCAGAGAAGGACTTACTAGCTATGGTGACTGAGGACTCCAAGATTATGCTCCATCGGTTCAATTGGCAGAGGCTATGGACTATCGCTCCCGGTGATTTTCTCTCAGCTTTTCTTTAGACCTCGCTTAATCAGTTGGTTGATACATGACACTGCTTTTTAGTTAATCAGCTTTATTCCTTTTCTTATCTTGGTGTTATGTATAATATGCATGCTTTAATAAGTGTGAAACATCTGGTTGTTGATTCAGTTTGACTGTCTTAGGATATGATTATGCGGAAGAGACCCAAACACAGTTCACTTTGTATCTATAGTTGTAGTGCTGGTTTACTTAGTGGGGGAAAAAGTTTTCTTTTTGCTGAAGCAGACTTGACCATATTGCAAAGCTGCTTATCGATATTGTGTAAATTCTTTCAAGGAAGGTGCATTACATCCTTGTGTTGGCGTCCTGATGGCAAGGCGATAGCTGTTGGGCTTGAGGACGGAACTATTTCATTGCATGACGTTGAGGTGAGCAAGGCTTTGCTTGTTTACTCTTAATGAAGCAGTCTTCCTAAATGCCATGGTATATATCTTGCAGAATGGAAAGTTGTTGAGAAGCTTGAAGTCCCACACTGTTGCAGTTGTGTGTCTAAACTGGGAGGTGGAAGGGTGGCCGCTTGCTGTATGTTTTATTCCTTTCATTGACATGCTTATGAACAAATAATAATTTTTTGTTTCCAGTTCTTTCAAACAGAATATATTCATTAAAAAATAGTTTTAACCCACTTAAGCTTCTTCAGTTGCTATTTTCTGTTTGCGTTTACTCTTTGTTCCCCGCTTGGCCTTTTATATTCTCATCAGAATTATGGCTTCTAGGATGACCCTTGTAACTTTAGAACATATGAAGACCGTACTCCACGTTTCTTCCCTCATGCTCCAAGATGCCCTACAATGCCCGGGGTTGTGTCTGGTGATACTGGTTTCTTGGAAGACGGAGGAGATTCATATCAAGAGCTGTCTGATTCCTCATGCCAACGTTTCAACATTTTGTGCAGTGGAGATACAAATGGAAGCATATGCTTTAGCATATTTGGAGTATTTCCAGTAGGGGAAGTTGTAAGTCGTTCATCTGTTCCTCAAATGAAGATATTCTTTCTTTGATTAGATGATCGCGTTTTGGGTTTTCATGCAATTGCTTTGGTCTTGTTCAATGGCTGGTGTGGTATGCTGACCTGGGACATATTTCATAGTTTTAACAACTTACTAGAGTTCATGGTTGAGTGATTGCCACACGATTTTTTGTATTTGAATGTGCACTATTTTATTGTTTGCTGATTGCCACAATATTTTTTGTATTTGAGTGTGCACTATTTTATTGTGTGCTTCTCCTTTTTTCTTCTTCTTATCCTCTACTTATTGCAATGTAATATTCAGAATGTCCACAACTTTTGTGTTTCACTTCCATTTGGAGATAAACAGGCTACTTATTCCCTTTCAAATGCTTCAATTTACAAGGTACTTCCATTTTGTTGGACTTAATCATTTTTAAGTAATTTAAGCTAAAGATGATGCCATTCTTATATGCATGTCATTTATAGGTTGCTTTATCCAAGGACCTATGCCGCTTAATTGTTACTTGTTCAGGAAAATTAAATGCAAACATGGCTGAAGCAAGGGAGAATCTAGTTGATCAGTATGGTGTGCATGGTCTGCACAACTTAGTGCTTGATACTGCTATATTTTCTAGAAGGTAACACTTTTAAGAAACTAGATATTTGTTGGTTGTCTGCAGAATTGTACATCTTCGATTGGCTAATGGAGAGTTTCCTTCTTTTTCTCATCTTTCCCTATTTGTAATTTCTCATAAGATCTCAGCTGTTGATTTTGGCGGCACTTGTATCTTGTAAGATATCTTGCAGTAGATTTTCTGATTTTTCTTTTGCCAACTGCAGGAAAAATGAACTTCATCAGTTAGCCCAGCAAGCTTCCAATATTGAGGAATTAACTGAAGTTATTAGAGCTTCATTATCAGTCATGTGCAAGCAGTGGTCTGATGCAATGCACACATTTCATGATAAGTTTGACTCTCTATCTACCCTGATAACTGACCATGGTACCTATGATAAAACTAGTTGTCAGATAATTTACTATTTTTCCTTTGTTTTCTATTGTCCAATTCACTAGTTCTGATCATTGTTTATAGCGATGGACTCATCCCCCCAGGAAGAATTTCTCAGTCTTCTATTTGGTGCTAGGACTAGTCCTCCAGTTCATCAATTTCTTGTTAACTCTCTTGGTGAAGCGGTATGTTGGGTTTTTACGTTGTTTTATTTTCCTGCAGGGACATATCAATTGAATGTTTGGTCAGTTTTTGTCAGTTTTTCGTGATTATGCATTTCTTCCTTGGTGAAAGGCTGTAAAGCGTGTGGCAAAAGTTGTTTGTGGTGCTGCAAAAGAACTGCAACGCATAGTCCTTGATCATCTTCAGGTGACATACTTTGTTATTCTAGAGATGGTGTGACAGTTAAAAGTGATTGGTTCACTAATTTTCCTAGTTAGGTAACATCTGTTACAATAAAATGGATTATCAGTAGATCTGAGATTAAGGTTTACAGAAGCTGTAATGAGTGCTGCAATTCCACTTGGGGACAGTGAGTAAGTTTAGTTGTAAATCCTGAAATTGTTTGTTCATTTTTCTACGCAAGTGCATAAGTAAATAACTTAATGAATAAACTATTAAGCACAAACAGAGCAATTTAGCCTAATCAGAGACTTGACATGATATGCAGACTCCATTAGCTCCTTGAATTTCCTGTCTGCATGATTTTTCTATCCAAGAATCAGTGAAATGTTTGCAAGTTTATTGATGTAATTGTTCTTGTTTTGATCTCTAGGAACTACACTACTTAATCCTTGAATTCCATCATTTTTTGTATGTTATAATAGTGTTTATGCAATGAAAGCATCTATTTTGTTGCTTTGATGTCTCTTCAACCAATTGGATTGCATTTGAAAATAAGCTTGCAAAGGGTTGCTAGGTACAGGAATACTTTTCAGAAAGGGGAAAAAAAAGTTCGTTTAATTTTTGTTGCTTTCCAATCTTTTATATTTGCTATTTTTCATTGGATAAGATAACTTGAGCATTGGTCTTGCTAGATATATAGCCAAAACATGCTGACTTGCATGTCCCTCTTCTTTCTATTAATCCATTACAAGTTATTCCACCTTAGTGATTTTCTGTGCACCTAATGTTATTTCGTTTGATGTGTTCCTTATAGCAAAGGGCCTGAGTGGAAACTAAAAGATACATATTCATTTCCCAGCCTGCTGCAGAAATTATTGGATTTAGGATGGGAGAACTGAGAGGTCTTTCTAGATGGCGTGCACGCTATCTAGCTATTGGATTGGATGAGATGCTCATCAATAATGCGACTGAAAAATCGGGTATGATGCTGGTGCAAGTAGAAAGGTTTATGAGGGTATTATCATCGGTGGAGCAGCAGGTAATGTAGATTATAGGAACTAAAAAAATTTCATGATTCAGAGCTGTTTGACAAGAAAATTATTCTTGTGTAGGACTATAGAGTTTCTCTTCAATATTTTGTGTGCTTATTTCTTTGTTCTTGAGCATAAGATTCAATTAGCAAACTAAGCACTGAGAGACATTGATGCGAGATCTTGGGCATGGGATTCAATTGGCAGATTAAACACTTGAGGTTTGCTTAATATATGTGCCTTGTTAAGATCTACCTGCTGATCTTGATTTTAGGCTATGCCATGAGACATAACATTAGGATTTTGAGCTTGAGTATATACATATAAGGCACCTTGAAGAGCTGTCCCTATAAACGTATTATGCTATCTTACTTTTCATGGGATGTATGTTTTGTAACCATATAAGTAGTGTGAGGATAGGTGGCTTCTCTTTCAAATCATAGGTTAGATAATCAGCAAAATATGTGTTGTTCAACATGCTGCAGTGTGTGTTTTCTGGAAGAATGAATTGCCAAAGAAAAGATGATTATTCCTTTTCTTGAATTTGAACAATTTGTATGCTGAGACTAACCATTTTCCTTTTCTGTTTTCCTGTCATTGTCTTTCTTTTAGTTTTCAAATTTTTTTAATTGGCTACTTAAATGTATCAAGCTTCTAATGCAAGAGCCAAGTGATCAACTTCTGCCATATAATAGGTTTGTGTTTCAGGCTTTCATCTGATTAATCTGTTAATTTGCTTGCGTTCATGGTCTAAACTTTTATATGTTTGGCAGTGAACTTCTTGTCATATTCTTGAAGTTCCTCTATGACCAAGACCCAGTCAAACAATTGTTGGAACATTCTGAAATTGATCAAGATATTGATGTTGGCATGTAAGTTATCTATTTACCACAACCGACATGCTGTGTTTTTGAATTTTTGCTCTTATGATTGAGTACAGACGTATTATATATTCTGCATTCTTAATTTCCTTGAAACTTTAGCTTAAAAATAAATTACATATTCAAATATAAGTTAAGTTGTTTATCTATTGGTGCCATTTTTTGTCTGAACAATTTGACACACTAATGTTTCAGAGAGACAATGCAAAGAGTCAAAGAATGTATTCAATTCGGAGGATTTTCAGATTCTGAATATCTACAAAGGACAGTAGCTAAAGAATTTCAACAATTGGAGTCCTGGTATATCTTTAGTGATATATTTGTTGCCTAACTATAACTATGAAGCTTCTTGTAAATTGTTATGAATAATGGAAAACATGGTTGAATGTGCTTCAATTCAAAGGCTTTCAGTGGGAAGGAGTCCCTAAATGTAATGGATCATTATTCAACACAGGAAAGCATGTCATTCTTCTTGTTACCAATGGTTTTGACATTAGGTGCTACATGCAATTACATCATTTGTACGATTTAGATTGTCATGGAGTTGAATTATCACGCTTGCAGTTATAATTTACATTTTTTTTCTTGAATCTTTGTGGAGGGCATACTACGTATCAGTTCACATGAATTGACTGATGTTCATTGCTCCACAATCTTAGCTTCAAAGAGGCTTTCATGACGCCCTTTGCTACAATCTCAAGGAAGATATTATGTGAAGATTTGCTGCCATTGTTTCCTATTCTTTCATCAGCATTAATGCCCGTGACAGTTCCTATGTCAATATCATATTTTGAGGTACTATTTTAATGGTGAGATTTTTTTGTTGTCCAAAGTAATGCATTAGCAAATGGACATGTTTAGTTTGGAAATAGCATTGAGTTAACATCTTTTGCTTCAGGCATTTAACCTCATTTCTATCGCTTAGACATTGAAGTTTGCATGCTCTAACTTGTTAATCCTTGCCAGGATGCCTCTGGATCTTTGCCACAGGCGTCTGAATGTGGTTTTGTTGACTATATATGCTTCCAAGTACCAAGTGAGGCTTGTGCAAAGAATGCAAATTTTGTAGGCATAACAAGAGGATTAATGCATGATTTTGGCAGCTTAAAGAATGGCTATACATCTTTGGAAACAGTGCTACTCTCTATTCCTCCTGGTTATCAGTGTGTGGATCTATCTTTATACAAGGTAAATTACCTGGATAGCCGACTTAGGTGTCTGTCTTCTTAACATCCTATATAACCTGCTTTGCATACAACAGGATAGTCAAATTGTCATGCTGTTAAACGAGACAACTGATTCATCTGAAAGTGCTGGAAATGCTTGTATGATGATTGTGCAAGCTAGTGAGCTACCATTCATGTCTGTTTCAAGATCCACTTGTCTGGACCTGTGGAATTTGTATAAATTGAAGGTAGTTTTTGTGACCTTTATCCTAATTGACATTGCTTTGATGGAATAACTACCTTACTTAGCTATTCTCTCTGGATTTTTGGGTTTGTTATATCTGCCTCCTGTTTCCCATCACCCTAATATATATTTCATCAAGGTTCCATTCACAGTTTTAACACTTTACCTGGTTTCATGGAGTTTCTGTTTCTGTGCACCTGTGTGCTTTTTCCTGATAAAATTCTCTAGAATTGCACAGTTTTCTGTTGCATGGTTCTCATTTTTCTGGATTTTTTGGGACTTAGGATTCTGTTGTGCATGTTCAACTGGGGAATGAAAAGGTCCGCAACATTCCTCACTCTGTTATTGCTCCATTAGCTGTTAGTGGTAAGTATTCTTAATTCTATTTTGAATTTATACTATGCTTTTATATTATTGGTAATCTATGGATAGTAGTATTGTTTGGGGCTTTTCGTGAGCTCATTGAGTTGATTGATCAACTTGATGCCAGTGTCTTTCAACACATACTGTATGAGTTTTCTTTTTCAAGTCACTAGGTGTTTCTAAGATATTGACAGTGGTACAAACATTGTAGAGATTTAAATATCTTGAATCAATGCGATGAATCAAATAGTGAAAGGGTGCTAAGTATGTGATGAAGTGACGCGGGAATTGTGAAATTACTGCACGTACTGTCTGGGTCACTGCTTCATGCCTTTGTAGTCGTTGAATGATCTCTATATTTCTAGCTGTCTAACTCCAGTTTTTATTTCAAAGAATTCTTTAATAATTAAGAACCTCTACAAAATTTTGATTGCAACAGCATCAAGAGGCGTAGCTTGTGTTTTTGCTGCAAGAAAACGAGCCTTGGTCTATATTCTAGACGAAGATGAAGAAGTTGCAGATGCAGAATAACTCCACATCCCCTCACTCTCCCCCTGCCTCTTTACAGAGAATTCGTATGCCCTTTTCTTAACCTACTGCTGTATTATATTTAAATTTAATGATGTTTTGAGAATTTATCCGAGTAATGTAAAATTACTTTCCTTTCAAATAGAGTTTGATCCACATTTAAAATTTTTGGATCTTTGACAATATATGGAATATACAAAAGAAGTGAATAGTCACACAATATTATAAAATGTGAAATTAATAAATGCATGGTAAGTGATATTTTTAACTAAGGAAATATTTGTTAGAACAATTAATGCACATACATTTAAGATAGCGTTCCTTTCCATCTTAGTAAGTGATCTCTTTATTCCTAAGATATGGAAGGTGTAAAACCTTTTTGCAGTTTGTTGAGGACATCTTACATAACTTCACTATCCCAGCTAGTCCTCACTTCATTTAGGATTGAATTGTAGACTACAATATAGGGTGAGAGAGTTTTTAATAAAAAATTTGAGCAAAGTGTCAACTACTTAAATTCTATTCCCACTTATGTTTAAAGTCATATATAAGGAGTTATTGTCCATTTTACTACTAAATTTAATAGTAGAGCAGACATAACGTCTCACAATAATTTCAATTTTTTATAGTCTATTTTTATTAAAAACTCCTATTATTAAGGTAATGATGCTAACGTTTAATGAATTTCACCGACACTAAAATTTCTCTCATAAGTTAACAAGTCATGGCTTTTAATTCAAGTCATGCTGTTGCAATCAAAATTCAGACTGTTCCTTTTCCTTTTAAGAATGGAACCTTTAGATTCTACTAGCTCCTCAGGAGCTCTCTACCCCAACTCTCCTACTTGTAAGTTCTCTCCTTTTTGTCTCAGGTCTTATAAGTAGGCTCTCCCTTGAAACCCCTTTCTCAATATTTTCCTTCCCTTTATCGTTCCTCACTTCCAACTTTGCTTCTCTACCTCTCTCGCAAACTATATTCTTCTTACATTACTCTTTCCTCTTCCTTTCATGGTGATCTCGTAGCATATGTGCTCTTTAAAGGTCCTTCTGCTCCCTTACCAGCCTTTTCATGCACTCTTACCTCAATTCCTTATACAACCTCAATTTGTTCTAGTTCAACTTAAATGCTTGCATGTTTACCTATTGCGCAATCAATTGGTTTTTCATCTACTTCCTCACAACCTCTCCATTAGACTCAACTTCTAATGCCTTGGGAATCAAGCTCTCCTGGTGTCAAATGTTTAGTGATGGTTCACCATTAAAAAAGCTTAATTTCCTGTTACCAAAAAAAAAAAGAAGAAGCTTACTTTCCTCCTTTATTAGGTGTATGAGTTGTCCGCCAGCTATAGAAATACTTCGAACTGGATCTTCCAAATGGTCAACAACTCTAGTGGGACATTTTGTTGACAAGATACTAGCATTTCCACTGATGCATACATGGTCATACAATAATTAGAAGAAGATAGGGATTAATAATATTCTTATTAATGAAGATGACATATTATTATTTAAGATCAATAATGAAGCCAACTTAATAAGAATTTTAGAGTTTGGTCTATGGCACATCAATAGTAAACTAATCATTTTCTAGAGATAGAAACCAAAAATGGAAATCGAAAGACACAAAAATGAGGAAAGTGCCAATATGGGTAGATTTCTATTATATTCCTATTGAATACCCGTGTACTATAAGATTATGTTACTTGACTACTTCTTTAGGCAAACTCATTTTTTTGGATAAAAAATTACTTCCATAAAGAGAATAAGGTATTCGAGGAATTGTTTTAGGATAGAAATGGATATAGACTTATTACTTGATTCTATAAAAAGCACCTAAGCAAGATCAATAATAATTTCCTTCAACTCTAACTTCTCTTGTTAATCCTCTACAAGTACCCTACGAAACCTTAATTTACCTAACTCTTTAAGAGGTAACTTTCTCTTCAAAAAGTTTTGGAAGTTTATGCCAACAACGGTTCAAAATAAAGTACAGGAAATGTAATTAGATGTTCCACCTTTAACGAATCAAACATAGATACTACTGTTATTACAGCAATTAGATTAGAACTAAAAGGAAGGGCCTTAGCAGATGAACCTCAAATTGCCTATAAGAAAAGACTACACTACAACAAAAACGACATACGGTAATAGGTGATAAGTGCTATTAAATATGAATGGTAACACTAATGAGTATGTTATGACAACCCATGTCACTAAAGATATGGTGCTTTAGTAACATTTTTGACATGTTATTGTCGAGTTTAATATGACAGTTATTGATAAATATAAATGCGTTTATATTACATTTTATAAATGTTATAAATTAGTTATTTGTAATATTTTTAAAATGTTATATATCAACTTTGTTTAATATCCTTAAATTGCTGTAAATATGTATTTTGTAACAGTTAAGAATCATAATATTTTAAGATATAATGTTACCGTAGATAGGTATTTTATAACATATTATCAAAAGTGTTAGTGTCTAGTGTTACTGTATGTCATTTTTGTTGTAGTGGCTAGGAATACCTAAGAGAAAGGCTATCAATAACCCAACCTCTCTAAATTAATATCTATTATAAGATGAACAATGAGGGAGTTAAAAGTTCTACATGACTACCTGAATTCTAAAAAGCCTTATCTAATAGGGTTCTAGTTACTAGAATAAAGGCTAGTAGGTTTAAGATTTTCTGAGGTTTCAGGATAGGTATTGGTCCACCATTAGCAATTCTCAAACTAGTATATACATTTGCAAGCTACCTTATCTCATAACTTAAACTGTTGTCAACATAACCTTCTTCTATGTTGCAAACCTTGCCTCTCAAGGAGTCTCTCTGTGGGATGATTTGAAGCAACTGCATTACAACATCTTGACTTTATAACTTGTTCAAGGTGATTTCATCAGCACCATTTATGCTCATAAAGTTGAAGGAACAAATTTATGCTTAAAACACAATAATGAGGAACTTAGGAACATTTAACTCAAATTGGCATCACTGACCTCAATTATGATTATCACTGGTATACTTGGAACAACAAATAAGCAAGAATTTGGCACATTAAGAAAAAGATAGATGGGAACTTGATTAACTTAAGATGGATTGTAAGCTTCCCTAAATTTAAAGGCCACTTTAGTGACTTCTTTTCTTCAAATCACTCTTCTTTTGAAATATAATCTATTACTAGTATGTGCAAACTCAAGGCTACTTGTAGGTTTAACAACTATCTAGATAATAATCGTAGATATAAAGAAGCCATTATTAAAGGCTTATAAGTAAACAATTCTGGATCTGATGCGTTTATCTATATGGTGAAGCTTTAAGTAATAAAGAAGAGTTTAAGAAACATAATAACAACACTCTCAATAACTATAGACAAGTCATAAAAGAAGCAAGGAACTTTCTCTAAATAGCTTAATACAATATATTGGTTAATCTAAGAGATGAAAAACTTATGTCTAAGGAGAAGTAGACCCTTACTAACTATGAAAAGGCATTATAAGCCCATTACTCCTGTATTAAACAAAAATCAAGGGTCTTATAGATTAAAGATGGATATAAACTCAAATTTCTTCTTTAATGTCATATTATTTAAAAGAAACACTAATCAGATAATATTCTAAAGTATGAAAATGGGGCAATAACTTGGGATCAACCTAAGCTGAAAAAGGTAACTTGCAACTATTTTAAAAGCACCATCAATACTACCTATAACTACTTTTATTTTATGTATGTCCTAAGATCCTTCAATTCTTAATCAATCACTACAGACTTAGTTTCTTGCCTTACTAGGCCCTTTACAAAAGTAGATGTTGGAAAAGCTATCTTCAGTATTGATGCTAATAAAGCTTAAGGACAAAGTGACTTTAGTGTCTTTTTCTATTAAAAGTCTTGGAACTTAACTGGAGATTATATGACTAAGATTATTATAGAATTATTTTCCAAAGGAAAAATAATTAGAAAGAAAGAAAAAACCTTCGCTACACTCATTCCTAGAGTTATCTCTTTTAGATTAATGTTGTAATGTCACCTACAAGGTAATCTCTAGAATGTTGGCTATAAGACTAAATTTGATCCTTAAATCAATAATCAATCCCAATTAAGGTGTCTTCATTTAAGGGAGAAACATAGGTGGTAAGATCCCCTGGATCAAGTATACTTAATAAATATCATAAGAATAAAGGAATCAAAAGTTACTTTATTAAAATAGACTTTCATAAGGACTTTAACTCAGTTAGTTGACAGTTATTTAGAGGCACTTGAGTTCCCTAATCAATACATAAAATGGATTGATCGAAACATGACCACAACCTTTTAAATGGTTTGGCTAACAGAGAGCCAACCAACATCCTCTATAGAGTAAAAGGTTTCAGACAAGTAGACCTTTTATTTTATTATCTCTTTATAATCAACATCAAGGCTCTAATTAGGCTACAACATATATCATAGAGTAAGTAGGCAACATTAAGCAACATTAAAATTATAAAAAACTTAAGATCTTCAATTTTTCTTTTGTAAAGGATTTATTACTATTTAGTAGGGTTGAATTAAACTCTTTTAAGATACTCATGAACTCTTTACAAACTCCCAATGAGTTCTTTGGTCTTAAAATTGATTACAAAAAAGTTGCATCTATATATTAGCTAAACTGAATGAAATAGAAAATCATTAGCTTTACTCTATATCAATCCTCCTTTAAATACCTAGGCATTTCTAGAACAACAAAGATATTTCAATCAAACACTGTCCACTACTTTTTGATTCAAACAGAGAATGATCAATAATTAGAATAAGAAGTTACTCTCTTATGCTATAAGGCTTTAACCCATTATCTCAGCGCTTAACAACTTTCATGTTTATTAGTTATCTTTTAGCTCTCCCTTAGAGTCTTATAAAATATATAGAGAAAATCATTTGTAACTTCTTATGAACATATGAAATGAGTAGTATAGTAGAAGCTAAAGTTAAATGGTCTGATATTTATAGACTTAAGCGCAAGAGAGGTATGGACGAAACCTCAATTAAGGCCACTAACAAAATGATCCTAGTAAAGAGAATTTGGAAGCTTTTTATATACAAAGAATCTTTTTAATTTCAATAAATATATATTTAATTTTTTAAAGAAAAATAGCCTTTGAAAGGTTAAATCAAAATTTGATACATCTTGAACTCTTAGCAAACTTGCGATCTTTAGAAATAATGTATGTAAGGAGATGAATACTTCGGCTGGGAATGGTAAGGAAATGGTATGAAAATGGCATAGGCAAGGACCCTTACTTTTGAACTTATATTATAGCATACTAAAACATATGACGTTAGACAATCAAAGGTAATTCATCATCCTAGGTGACAACTAGCACTACAATCTCATAAGCTTTTCAAAACCATAATGGAAAGTGTCCCTAATTACAAGTCAAAATTTGGACATCAAATATGAAATCATTTGGTTAAGGCATAACTCAGGTATTTTCATAAAGAACTATTGCTTAAAGTTTTTATTAATGCTTAATAGATAACACCTTGTTCTAATCTGGTTTAGCTTATTAACAATCTTCCAAAATCCTTTTATACTCTGGTTAACAATATAATGAAGGTTGAAAGCATTAGATAGAGTTAATGGAAACTCCATTATTAATAAAGCTATAACTAGGAAAATGAAACATTCAATCATCTTCTCTTCAAATACCAATTTTCCTCTATCTTATGTAATAGATTCTCCAATATGGAGCAATGGTAAAATGTAATGGACTGGGCTAATAAAACTTGATACAATTTAAAGGTGATCAAATTGTGCTTAAAAATAATACCTTTGGAGGGAAAGGAATAATATAATCTTTATAAATAAGAAGCAAAACATTTGATCTTTATATTAGAACACCATCTGTTGGATTAAAGAAATCATATTAGTTAAAGGATTCACCTCAGACATAAGTTAAGACATAACTATAAAACGAAACATTTTCGAAGCCTAACATACCGTAGTCTTCTTTTATCCTTAGCTTTTCCTAGACTACCTTAGTCATTATTTATTAATTTATAGTTTTTATTTATCTTTTCTTTCTTGTTTTGACTTTGGTTTCTTCATTTGGTAAGTGTATTACTTTTCTTTTTTCATAAAAAGAAAATAATTATATATTGCCTTATAAACCTCTTATAGTATATAGTTAGTCTAATAAATCCTCTAAGCTCATTCATAATTATAAGAGTATGTTAGTTTATAACAACCTTTAATTTCTTTTAATTAGTAACAGCTCCTTATTTTGGTATGGAGTAGCTCAAATAATCAATTTTCCTTAACCCAAAGGTACATTTTCTAGCTTTAATAAATTGGTAGCTCAAAGTTATATTAAATTGAGGAACTATAAATAAGTATATCATAAAAAATACTAAGGTATACCTTCTAAGATAAGGTTTAAAAATATTTTTAATTAAACCTTGAAAATATGGAAGAGGAATACTTAGAAACTCATAATGACCCTAATGGCTCCTAAAGCTCGTTATATGAACATTTTTAGAATGTATGAAAATTTCATGACACCTCGAAATTATATTAATTAGACCTTTATAGTGAATATAAAACTGATAAGTCGATGGAATTAGGAACTTATCTTTCACATTTTGTTTATTAAGTTTCCTATAATTAAAGCATATGCACCAAAAAATGTCTTTCTTTTTCACCAGTACTACAAGAGAGATGAGTAAGGACCCATGTTATATTGTCTAAATTCTTGTTTGATCAACTTATGTACTATTCACTCAATAACATCTTCTTTCATTCCAAGTATCTATAAGGTTTGATATTCACAGTGTCACTCCCTTTTTATTGTGATCATGGTTCCTTGTAGTTGGTAATTCCCTTATTTCTTAAAAAAAATCATTTTGCACTTAGCTAGTAATACACTTGCTTCAAAATAAGTGTTATGTTATTACTACTCACTTCCCAGCTACAATAATTGAAACTCATGCTTTACACAATAACGTAAAGGCAACACAGACAATTGTCTTGTACATGGTCCTTTTATCATTTTATGAAGACTTTTACCAATTACTATTCTAAAACTCTTGTTTTGATCTCCCTTTAAGGTCATAAACTTTTCCTTCTAGTTAAATGTAATAGTTTTTTTCTTTAAGCTATATAAAATGTCATCTAACATGGATAATTACACATTTAAAACTATATCACTAGCCCTCAAGATTACCACTAACACATCAATCATGAATAATGTCCCTTAAATTAACCAGGCAAAATTTTGACATAATTAACAATAACCTAGTTACAATCCTCCTCATATAGTTACCATAATGTGTTTAATCTCCTTCAAGTCATAATTTCACGTATGGAAAATGAAAGAATCAATGAAGTTAAGGCTATATTCATTGATAATAAGGGTATTCAAAGGTCTTCCTTTTGAAGAATTATTCACTCTTATTTATTTAAAGTTGTCTGAGATAGTTCCAAACAATATTTAAAGTGATATATTATGTTCAATTTCCTCCATCATCTAGTGATTATCGTTTATGGATAGCACGTTCCATTTTCTTTACTTTTGGCTCCTCTTCATCTATTAGTATATTTACTTTTATTCCTTTTTTTCACAATTTTGCATTGACACATACTTTTCATTACACTATAAACATAACTTTTCTTCATCTATCACTATATTTACTTGTATTGCCTTTTTTTTCACATTTTTGCATTGACACATACTTTTCATTACACTGTGAACATAACTTTTTTTATGTTTTTTCTTATCAAAATCTCTATTGCTGACTTATTTCTACAATATTTTTGGATATAATAATTCAACTATAAGTTCTAATTCTAGCTTAAAGTCCTTTTAAGGAAAAAAAACTAAATAATTATGATTCAAGCAAAGACAGTATGTTAAAATAACAATTAACTAATGCACTTTTGAATTGATCTAATGTGCATAATTCCATAAAATTTCTATCCAAGTTTGAAAATCTCGTCGATACAATGTTGAACTAGTGCTAAAATAGACTTACCCCATTAAATTGTCTTAGGTTAATTTATTTTGAAGATATAAATGTTGCCATTATAAATCCATTTCTTTCCTATAGAAGGATGTTATAGATAATTATTTTTTCTCCATGCATTTTTCTAAACTTTTTAATTAATTTATCTATTTTCAAAATTAGAAAAGTAAAATCTTGTTTTCATATTTTCTTATCTTTTGTAGTATACATTTTTGTCAAAAATTTTATCATTGGGTTTAACTATGTGCCTTTTATTTTACAATTTAAGTGTTAATTTATAATACTTTTCGGTAAATTTGACAAGATAAACAATTCATTAATCTTGTCCAACTTACTTTCCCTAGTTTTAACTTTTATACATTTCATTTTAAATTAAAATTGTCCTCTATGATAGCTATAGTTTCATTATTTTTGGTTTTAACTTTTATACATTTTCTTTTAAATCAAAATTGTCCCTATAATACCTATAGTTTCATTATTTTTAATTCTAACTATGGGCATGTTTAATATTTAAGGATTAAATTTGTATCTTAAAATTTTAACTTTTAAAATGTTTTTAGGAAAGTTTGGGTTAATTTGAAAATATTGGACTTTGTTGAAGACATTACATATAATTAATCAATAAGAATGGTGAGGTTTATGGGTTTATGAGCAGTCCATATGAAACCAATAAAAATTACTAAAAGTCAGCATATAGAAAATCGATTGAAAATTGAATAATGTCAAAGCAAGCGAGAAAAAAAGGATTGGTGAACCAAGAAATATTAAAATTGTCATCAATCTTTAAGTTAGACAAGAAAGCTCTCACATCTCTTTTATAATATGAATTATTGTGTGACTTGTAAATTACATGTTTTGTTTCCTTTAGGCTTAGTTAAAATCGTTTACAAGGTTCAGAAAATAAGCAAACTTTATTTGGACCTGCAATTCTAAAGAGCCTAGATCAAGAATCTTTGGTGTTGAAGTATTCAATGTAGGCCCAAACCTAAAATGAAACCTAATATTAATTTATATATATATATATATTTTTGTTATTAAGGAAAAAATAATTTAAATTTTTATCCAAATTATCATAAATAACACAAAATTTTTTTTGGCATTTTAATATTTGAACTCTAATTATATATATATATATATATATATAATATGACATTAGCTCCAGTTACAAACCATTATTGAATCAATTAATATAGCTACCACGTGGACTATATTTTTAATTCTTGGGACATACTCAATTAATAAAGGAACTTGTATAACTAATTGAAAGAAAGAAAAATTAATAATTGACAAAACATCAAATTTGAGTTGGGAATTTTTTTAAATATGAATGTTTAGGTCATTAGCATTCTAATGCTCTATATAATGATAGGTTGAATTGATTAAGTGAGGTCTACATCAGATATAATCTTTGGTCACCCATTAGCTTGATTATATGATATTAAGAATAGTAATAGAATCAACTCACTATGTGATTTACATAGCTACATAAACCATAGGTATATGAATTGTACTAAGAGTGAAATAACGAAGGGAAGCAAAATATAATTTTATTATGTTTAATATTGTCACAAAGTTATTTTGTATTAGCAATAATAAAGGAAGTAGTGGTGGTGGTAGCGACAAAGATGCTAGTTTGGAGGAGTAATAGTATGGTGGTAAAGGTGGTGGATTAAGGTAGTAAGTGTTATGTCTACATTTATTGCTTATTACTATTATTAATCCATGAAATTCCTATTTATAAAAGGTTAGGCTATGTTTGGTTGGGGGTTTATTAATGGAATAGAATGTAATATTATTCCATCGTTTAAGAGGAGGGTTTATAATGAAATAAAATAGAATAAGATAGAAGATGAGGGTTTTATATTACATCTCATTCTATCCTAAACAGAAAAAATGAGAAATCTCTAATTTGGAGAGTTTAGGATGAAATGTAAATGATAAACAAATTTTTACTATATTATATTATAAACCCTTCGATTTGGGATGGTTTAAGTTGGAATGTAAAAGGATAAACAACTTTTTACTATATTACGTTATAAACCCTTATTCCAAACGACATTTCACTATATTACACTATGAACCCTTCCATCCCTCCCAAACAACATTTTAGTATATTACATTATGAACCCTTCTATCCCTCCCAAATAATAATTTTATAATATCACATCCATTTACATTCCATTCAATTATAAACCATTTCATTCTATTTCATTCCATTAAAAACCTTACGTCCAACCAAACATAGCCTTGTAAAGAGATGGAATTAAAGAAGAAAATATAGGAATGATGATGTTTTCTTTTGTTGTTGAAGATCACGTGTTCATGTCGAGGAATTTAAAGAAAAAGTTGAGTTACCATTTTGAATTGTATGTGATTTGAATTATCAATAAGGAGATGTCTATGGTTGTTGCCATCGAAGTTGCCACTTTTCTCAAACATTATTATTCTTATGGTTATGGTTGCACTAGAAGGTGATGTTGTCGAAACATTTGAGAAAATGAAAATTTTTGGCAAGTTAGGAGACAAACCTAAAAGCAAAACAACCATATGTGATATTCTTTATTTTGAAGAGTGAGTGTTGATTTTTATTGGTTTCAAAAAGTATTAGAGCTGAAATACACTGAGAAGAACTAGGAGAAAGTTTTTTGACATTTTTTTTCCTCATTCACCATCAGCTATTTATACAGAATAAGAAGCAACTTCTATCCTAATTTGATGCCCAAAATTTGAACTGCTACAGCTGAAAATAAAATAACAACTAAATATTCAATCTAAAGATTTTATTTTATAATATCAGTTGATTTTATTCCACCAAAAACTGCTGATGATTTGGAACTAAAGTGCCAATATTCAACACTCCTCTTTGGAACTTTTGTGACAAATGCCAATCTTATGTCTGAGAGCTTCAAACCTTTCCTTGGGCAAAGCCTTAGTAAGCATGTCTACAAGCTAATCATCAGATGAACAATGAACCAAAACTATTTCATTGGAATGTTGCACCTCACGAATAAAATGAAATTTGATTTTGATATGTTTTGTCTTGCCATGGAACACTGGATTCTTCGAGATTGCCATTGCTGAAATATTATCACATTTGATTTCAGTTGGACCTTTCTGTTGACAAACAAGATCCATTAACAACTTCTTTAACCAAATAGCATGATTCACAACAGAGGCAGTAGCAATATATTCTGCTTCGGTAGTCGATTGTGTTGTTATTTCTTACTTCTTTGAGCTCCATATGAAGACACTTGAACCCAAAGAAAAAAGATTCTCATAAGTACTTTTGAAACCATTTAGACAGCCTCCCCAGTCACTATCTGAATGTCCTAACAACTTCACATCTTCATCTCCTGCATTCTTAAACATAACACCAAAGTCTATGGTACCCTTCAAGTACGTGAGTATTCTATTTGCAATTGTAAAATGTCTTTCAGAAGAAGAATGCATGTACCTAGATAGAATACTTACCGCAAATATGATATCTGGTCTTGTTCCTGTAAGATATAAGAGACTTACTATAAGACTTCTGAACATACGTTCATCAACTTTCTTTACATCATCATTTTTACTTAATTTCTTAGATGTTGATATTGGGATATTTACTAGCTTACAATCCTCCTTGCCAAACTTCTTCAATATATCAGCAACATGTTTTTTCTGGAATCTGAAAATACCATTTCTTGATTGCTCAACTTCCATACCCAGAAAATATTGCATGAATCCAAGATTCATCATTTCAAATACGTTCTTCACTTCATTTTTGAAGATTTAAATGAGATTGCAATCGTTTCCAGTAACGAGCATATCATCAACGTACAATGAGACCACCAAAATTTTTTCGTCTTCATTTTTTATGTACAAGGTTGCTTCGCTATCACTCATTTTGAACCCAATCTGCAATAAATGGTTATCAATTCTACTATACCAAGCTCTTGGAGCTTGTTTAGGGCCATAAAGAGCCTTTTTCAGCAATAAACATGTTTTTCTTTTCTAGAAATTACAAAGCCATCTGGTTGCTCAACATCGATCTTTTCATCAAGAAAGTCTTTCAAAAATGCCGATTTTACATCAAGTTGATGAATTTGCCATTTTTGAAAGAAACAAAGACAATGATTAATCTGATAGTATCATACCTCGCAACCGGTGCAAATGTTTCTTGGTAGTTGACTCCTTGTTGTGCATATCCCTTCACCACGAGCCTTGCCTTGTGCTTGCATATCGAGCTGTCAGGATTAAGTTTAGTTTTGAATACCCATTTGACTCCAATTACTTTCTGCACTTCGAGCCTTTCAACAAGCTACCATGTTTCATTTTTGTTGATCATATCGATCTCCTTATGCATTGCTTTTCTCTAAGCTGTTGAAGTCTTTGCCTCATGGTAATTGTTAGGTTCTGAGACAAAATTGCACCTTTGATATATATATCTTGCAATGTTCTTGTACCTCTACTTGGTTCATCATCAGAGGACTCATCTTGCAAAATTTGTGGCTGGTTGAGCTTCTCAAATTTCACATCTTCAAGATTCTCCCAACTTCAGACTGTCATTTCATTAAATTTAACATCCCTGCTCATAACAATTTTCTTAGTTTTTAAACAATAAATTCTGTATCCTTTTGTGACAAGACTATAACCAATAAAAATTCCTTTTTCTGCCTTCTTATCAAGCTTGTCTCTCTTTCGTTTTTGGAATTTGATAAAAACAGATACATCTAAATATTCTGAGACGATGCACAGATGGCTTCACACCATGCCAAACCTCATATGAAGTCTTATTTTTTATAGCCTTGGTAGGTAGCTTGTTCAATAGATACACTGAGGTATTGACAGCTTCTGCCCAAAATTTATTTGGTAAATTCTTCTCAAATAATAGGCATCTAACCATCTCCGTCACAGTTTTGTTCTTTCGTTCACTTACACCATTTTGTTGGGGTGTGTAAGTGACAGTTAATTGATGCTCAATTACTGCATCTTTGCAAAACTTATCAAATTGGTTTGAGTTGTACTCAGTGCTGTTGTCAGGCCTCAATGTTTTAATTTTCAAATTGCTCTGGTTTTTAACATAAGTTTTGAACAGTTGAAACTTGGCATAAACTTCACTTCTAGCTTTCAAAAAATAGACCCATTACATTCTAGAGAAATCATCAATGAAAAGTATAAAGTATCGATTACCATTCATTGATGGAACTGATATGGGTCCACACACATCCGTGTGTACAAGTTGCAGCTTTTGAGAAGACCTCCAAGCTTAGATTTTTGGAAACGGAAGTTTCACTTGTTTTCCTTGCTGACAAGCATCACATTCATTTGCTTCAACTGCAATTTTTGGCATGTCTTGAACAAGATTTTGCCTTTTGAGTTTGGATAAACTCCAATGGTTGAAGTGCCCAAATATTTTGTGCCATAAGTTTGAGTCACTCAAGTCCACACCTGGATATGCTTTAACACCATTCCATTATAGAGCAAAACTTTTCCTTTTCATTTTTACATGAAATAATTCAGCTCCATTATTATCAAAAATAATATAGGTATTGTCTTTAAATTCAAGAGAATATCCCTTTTCTAACATTTGCCCAACACTTAGTAACATTTGACTAAGTTAAGGTACATACAACACATCAGCAATAGGTTTGATACCTGCAGAAGTTTTTAGTTCAGTTGTACCATTGCCTTTCACTTCTAGGAGGTCTCCATTCCCAATCTTCACAAGGGCTTTAAAACTTTTATCAAGATCTTTGAATACTGCTGCATTAAATGTCATATAGCTTGTGCATCCACTGTCAACAAGCCAAGTATTGTCAGCATCCATGGTGTGAAAACTTGAGGCAACGAAGATTTTTTTCTTCATATGTTACTGACTCAGCAGTTTGTGCTTGCTGATTGCTTTTAGAACTTTTAGTTTTGCTTTTGCATACCTTAGCAACATGCTCGAGTTGTTTGCAATTACCACATATTGTATCAGGCCTCTACCAACAATATTTCTCCACATGTGTGCTCTTTTTGCAGTGCCTACATTCAAACCTCTCAGGAAGCGTCACTAGAACTTTTTCAACAATTCTGCTATCTGCAAAATCTTCAACAAGCAAACGAATTTGGTTAACAATTGAAGAAATTCTATCAGAGTACTTACTGATGGATTCATCTTCTTTCATACTTAGAGCTTTAAATTTCCTTTTTAGATTCAAAAATTTCATTTGCTTGGTTCTAGCACTTCCTTGATATTCCACTTTAAGTCTGTCTTAAGCTTCTTTAGTCATTTTGCATGCCATGATTCTGGGAAAGACTGTATCTCCCACACAGTTTTGAATAACCGTCTTGGCTTTAGACCTTTTGGCCTTTTCTTCAGTGTGAGCTTTGATTTGTGCCAATGTAGAATCTCTTGGAAGTGAAGGAATAGGCCTATCTTTAGCTACAATCTCCCAAAAATCAAAGGCTTATAAGTAAGATTGCATTTTGACAGACCAAATTTGATAATTTTCACCTGTGAAGACTTGCGGAGTTGATAATGAGAGATGATTATTGGTTGACATTTTGAAACAAAGGTTTTAAGTGTTTCTTTTTTTTTCCTCACAAATCCTCAAAGACTAGTTAGGGCTCTGATACCAATTGTTGGTTTCTGAAAGTATTAGAGCTGAAATACAAAGAAAGAACCGGGAGAAAGTTTTCTGATATTTTTTCCTCATTCACCATCAGCTATTTAGCCTCTGTTTGGTTGGGCTTATACCAGTAGAGCTTTTTTCTGTAAATCTTTTCTAAGAAGAACTTTTCTAAGAAACCAGTTAACTATTTGGCTATCATTTAAAAAAGAACCTTTTTTAAAGAACTTCCTATAGTAGACTGTTTAGCAACATTAAAAAAAATTACTTTTAATTTTAACTATATTTTATTTTGTAATAAAAAGTATTTATGCATATAAATATTATTTCAAGTATATTAAACAATATGCAAAGCACAATATA
>JANKOE010000002.1:44600328-44616835 GCA_026284465.1 Erythroxylum citrifolium | reverse complement strand
ATGTCTGAGATCGCAAGATTTGGTGAATCAGTAGATCGGCCGCTTCCTCTATTTGTCTTTGGGGGAGGGAGGTTTGTTATAGTGCAGGAGGGTTCGTGTTAAGGGGATGTTGGATATGGGGATGTGAATTGTTTCCAGCGTTGTCCTCTAGAGCCACGCTCTGCGCTTCTTGATCTTGGTTTTGCGATTGTTGTAGTTGATCATGCGGATGGGAATATCGCGTTTGGTTATTTGGGTTTTGAGGGGGTAGCTCGTCTGTGCTAGGATTTTGGATGATGGGTGGAGGATGTGTCTGGGGATCATGGTGCGTCGATGGGGGAGCGGCAGGTAGTCGCAAGCCCATTTGTTGTAATGCAAGTGCTGCGATGGCGGCTACATCAGCATTTGTTGCCGCCGCTTGACTGATCTGAGTGTTTCTGGACGTGGTGTCCTAACGCCCGGCCCCACGATGGGCTCCAACTGGTTCAGTCTAATTTTGATGGGACTGGGCGCTGTTGCTTGAATCCATGAATTCGTTTGGCTTCAATTGTGGAATACCTGCAAAACAGTAAAGGCACACTGGGGGTTGATTGCCGGTAGGCCTCTCCGACGCTCAAGTTAGTCTTTTTTTTAGAGTTTTGGTTGCTATGAATAAAGAAATACGAGGGTTCTAAAGTCGTACTTGTCTCATGGTGAGGTAGTACCTTATATAAGAAATACCTGCTAGGTTTAGGTCTTCACATATGGATGGGTCGATCGGCCCACATGTCACTCTATGTCTGGGCCTGAGCTTAGCACGACCGACCCAACCATTTTTTAACAAAGAAAATGTAAGTGTCACTTGCGTGACTGTCACTCCTACAATAAATATCACACCTATGACACTTATCCGTTAATTAAGGAATGAAAATCATTCCTCTCAAAAGTAGGGTATAGAGTAATACTGAAAAAAGGGACATCAAAAAACTGTTGAAAGAAGACTGTAATGCGGCATCATATTTTCTGGTTCACTTTTTATGGACCTAACTCTATGTCACAAAAAGTGAACCATCTATTTATATAGAACCCACCAAAATAGATGGTCTACTTTTGTAGCACAGAGTTAGTCCGCATCTTTTTGACCAGAGGATCTGGCTCCCTGTAATGCCGTGCATGCGGTTTAAAAAGAATACCAAACAAACATAATCCATAAAATAAACTTGCATTCCATCCAATCCGCGACTGACCAAGGCGCGTGCACTTATCCAACTACCCCGTGACAGCAGACCAACGAACCTCGTCTGGCTTACAACTCCAAGAAACATTAAAATTAACTGTCTACGTCAAGGAACCGGGTTCAGGCTCTCCGTACATAAACGAATCAAACCGGCCCTCGTCACTAAGCAAATCCTTTACGTTATTCACCAACAAAGAGCAGAGAGGCCAAGCCAAGCGACAGACGCAAACAGAGAAAGTCGTGACTGCCTGCTTTGACAAATATGAATGAACCCGAGAGCTTAACGGAACCCGTGTTCTCGGACCGGGTCCTTGTAAACGGCACTGTTACGCCTTTGACTTTGACATCGGACGGAAAGCTCCGGTGGACAGAGAATGGCCAGAGGCTTTTCAGCTTAGAAAAACAGGTCCTTGGCTATGTAATTGACGGAGATGAGATAAGGGTCAAGGCTTTGGTTGATAGAGAGCACGGTATCTGCTGTTTTTCTGGCGGCGGAGCTCTGGTGAGGAAGGATTTCGTGTTCCATCCTCTTCACAACGACTCTAAGAAGCTTTGGTGTCAACATCTCCGGAATTATCTCGATTCTCTCGGTAATTGTTTGGTATTTATTGTTTTCATGGTGCTGTTTGGTTAGTCCGAAAATTGAAAGAAGAATGAAATAAAATATACAAACAGAAACACTGTCTTCTGACGGCGCCGCAGTGGTCCAGGAGTTTAGAAATTTATGTTGTTGAACTTGCACTTTCCAACAGGCCGGCCAAAGAGGTTGTTTGTATTTGTCAATCCGTACGGTGGGAATAAGACTGCTTCGAAGATTTTTCTTGATGTTGTTAAACCTCTATTTGATGATGCCGAGGTCCAAATTACATTGCAAGGTTTGGATTCCTGTACTCAAATTAGATACATGTTTATTGATGTTCTCGGGTCATTGGATTTCATTTGATAAATAATTCATTGCCAGAAACTAGGCGCCAACTTCATGCCAAGGATGTTATTAGCACTTTGGATTTGACAAAATATGATGGAATTGTTTGTGTCAGTGGAGACGGCATCCTTGTTGAGGTCAGTAGTTTATGGTTAATTCTCGCAGGTGTGGTCACTCTCTGGTTTAGCTGTGTAAATCAAGAAGACTTGTTGACAGTTTTTAGTGATACAATGAGTTTATAGCCTGGTTCTTATGGTCTGTTAAAATTATTTTGGGGAAAGTTTAAAAGAATTTAAACAGACAAGCAAATCCAGTTAAGCTATTTCTATTTGAAATTTGGGACTGTGAGTTCCTTAAACATTTTAGTTGTTGACTTTTGTTTAAGTCACCAATTTACATGTGTATCAGTATTTCTGCTTTTGACTTGTTAAGTCTTAGAAAAGGTGCAATGTACAACCTACTGTTATTGTGTCTAACAATCAAGTTAAGACATTGCACTGCTAGCATAACTAGTATCAAGTTGTGATGATATACAACATTTCTATATGCTGAGCTTTCTGATAATTGTTCTTTGTTTCTTACTGTTATCGTGCTTCTTAGTAGGTGGTAAATGGGCTTTTAGGAAGAGAGGACTGGAGTACTGCAATAAAGATTCCTATTGGAATGATTCCTGGAGGTTTTTTTATTTTTCTCTTTTTTCTCCCTGGCATGAACTGCTCCCTACGCATAATAGTGTAGGAAGTTTTCAGGGGCATTGTTTTGATATAGTTTTGTTGACAATTTAATAACTAGTTTTCTGCATGATATATTGGTTATTCAATCCAGCCAACCTGTGAACTGATCATTTTAATGAATTATTATTTGTGGCCTGCCTCATGTTTGTAGCATGATTTGAGAGCTTGCGGATTGCAAATTGTAGTAAAATGCTTGGAAAGCTTGAGGATTAGCAAGAGCATTTCCAGAAGTTTGACACATAGTGGTGTTGATGCAGGTACAGGAAATGGCATGGTGAAATCTACCTTGGCTTCAGTGGGAGAGCCATGTACAGCAGCTAATGCCGTTCTTGCAATCATAAGAGGTTAAACACGCCACAGAATATTTCAAGCTTAAGTAAGATTTGCCTTAACAATTCAATTGCAGCTTTCTAATCAAAGGATTTACACATGCTGTCAGGCCATAAATGTTCCCTGGATGTAGCCACTATCACCCAAGGAGGGACCAAATTCTTTAGTGTCTTGATGCTTGCATGGGGTATATATTTACATATGCTTTAGTTGTATTATGCATTCAACCGATTTATACTATTGGCTTTTATGATGTTGTCTTTGGATTTCCTAGCTTACTTGAATTGAGTGATATTGTGTTATTTTGTTTAAGGTCTGGTGGCAGATATTGATATTGAATCCGAAAGATATAGGTGGATGGGGAGTGCACGCATTGAGTTTTATGTATGTTAAATATCTATTCAAATATTCAACTTCTTATCTGTTATTATACTCTTTTGCTTTTATTTTTAACATCTTCTCTGTTTATCCCCACTTCTTTCCCCTCTTCTCTCTTTGAAATTTGTAATTACTTAATTCTTGGATCTGTCATCACCTTGTCCTAATTTTGAAAATGGATTGACATTCCATCGATCAAGGTAGCTGGTGCAAATTTCATTTAACATACTGCTTAGCTAAAACATATTAGCCTTTTGTGCTTGGCTTCATCGTATGATATTAGTTAAAAATAGTCTGTGTTAAGTTTTATTAATTTAGAAACAGTGTTATTCTATTATGAAATGAACTTTCGGCAGATGCTAGGCTCAATTAACTGAGTCACTAGATGAAACTTCAATTGTTTGCAGACAATACATTCTTCAATCTTTTTAAATCTTTATTTTCTCTCTTTGATATCGCAAGAATCATGCTCAAAATTTACCCTTTCTCTTTTAAGTGTAGATCATTATATGTTTATAACAAAACGATGGCTTCTCTGCCAATTCAAAATTGGAAGATGCATGTAGTGAGTTGTTTAATGCATAAAATTGACACTTCTTATAGTTTGTTATCTATTTTTGGTTTCTTATATGCTATACAAAACCATGAGATAGCTTGCTAGGGTCCTCTGTTTTCTAACTTGGCTTACTGTTAAACCTTATGTTCCTTGCTCCCTCATATAGGCCCTTCAGCGAATAATCCATATGAGGAAATATGATGGGCATATTTGCTTTGTGCCTGCCGCTGGCTTTGAGTCTTATGGTGAGCCAACCAGCTATACTGGTCAATCTGCTGCGGTTACATGCGATCCTAGTAGCCTAGGGCAGCCTGTTCAAATTCAACAGGGTTACCAAGGAGCTGATATTGACCTTTTGAATCTGGACTGGAGGATTATTAATGGACCATTTGTTTCAATTTGGCTTCACAATGTGCCTTGGGGTAGTGAGACTACCTTGGCGGCACCTGATGCAAAGGTTGGTTTCACTTGTTTTCATCTCTTCCACCCTTATTTTCATATTTGTAAAGACGGTTTATATGCAAGCCTATGTTATTCATACATACTTACCTATTCCTGTTCAAACAATTATTAATGTAAGCTTCTCCTTTGTAACTTCAATTTACCTTGCATTTTCTTTTTCATTTCCTTAACTTGTTTTTCTTTTCTATCTTTATTTTTCCCCAAAAAAAAGAGAAGAACATGTTGAAGTTTACACTTATATTAATCAAATTTTACGGTTGATTCAGTTCTCAGATGGTTGTTTGGACTTGGTCCTCATCAAGCCGTGCACGAAGTTATCGTTGCTGTCATTGATGACAAAACTGACCGGTGGAGAACATATCAAATCACCAGATGTCATGTATCTAAAGGTCAGTTCATCAAAGAAAACACCCTTTCTAATCAATAGCACATAAATCATATATTGTTTTTGTTTTATGAGTAACAACAGGTGAAAGCATTCATCTTGGAGCCTGGTCAACTCGCTGGGGAACCAACTAAAGGCGGTATCATAGATGTAGATGGTGAAGTCTTAGCCAGAGGAACAGGGACATACATGTGTGATAGGAAAGCTCTAATGACCTATGATAAGCTTCAAATAACAGTGCATCAGGGCTTAGCTACGTTGTTTTGCCCTATGAAGCAAAGTTCCAAATAACAATATTTCGGAATTTTCAAATAGATATAGTTCGAGTCATTGTTTTTATTAATGTATAGTTTCACGCAATTGTGTTCTCGACAATGATTCTAAATCAACTGTACAATAACACAAGGGAATAATATGAAATACCTTCACGAGGCCCCCTCAAGTTGTCTAACCCTATTGTGTAAGGACATAATTGATGCTTCTGGTCAGAGGCGTAGCGTGTAACTGTTTAGCTTTTGTGTTTCATCTCCTTTGTATAAAACCAGGCTTTGTTGTAGATTCACTGCCCATCTATTTCCCTAAGCTCTTTTATCTTATCTCTCCCATTAGTGTTAAGTCATATACTAAATAATATAAACATAATCTCTTATCATTTATATATAAGGTTATGAAATGGTAAGAGAGACCAACTAGTTAGTCATAGTTTTGGACCTCATTAGCATGATAGTGTCCTAATAACTCTATATACTAACTTTTGAATCAAAGGAGGTTTTAATTGATATTTTAATGACAACAAAATATAATTAGTACTAATGGGTTTATTATTTTGATGAAAAGTAATATAAGAATAAAATAAAGTCATAAACTCAAGAAGATAACCTATAAAGTTGATAAAGAGAAGTTGACGTTTATGATCGCTGAAATGAAAATCAAACCAAGAACAAAAGAAGATCAAGGTTTATCAAGGGCATTATTTAGTTTGTAATGAAAATTGTAATCTCAATTAATCATTTTGATGTTCTAAAATGCTCACCATGTATAAACATTTTATTTCACTTCATTGTAAGAGTCATTCCATTCATCAAAGAACAATGAAGCTTTTTGTTTTAATATAAAAACCTCTTGATCTTTCGAACAAACTTTAAGGAATATTTTGGGAAATGTTTAAATCATAATTGTATTGTAAAAATTGTGTTTGAGCATTTGAAATTGTTAAAACCATATTTTTAGGATGATTGTAATTAAATATAGGTTAAAGTAATTAAATTTAATGTACCGTGAGTTTGTTATATTATTGGTTGGTGTGTTGGTCAACCAATGTACCATATTAATTGATTAATATGCCTACTGGTTGACCAATTTTCACGCTCCTAACCTTAACAAGGCCCATGTGGACTACGTAATGTTAACTCAATATAACTCAATGCCATGTGATTGAACCTATTAATACATTATATCCATCTAATCACCATTTAATTAACAAGATATTTTAAGTTTAAATAGCCATAATTCAGTTATTCATTCATCATAATAGTCTGAGTGTAATCCCATTATTATTCAATATATAAGTTCAAATCCTAGTTGGTAACAACATAATAGTAATAATAATAATTTCAGTCTATAAGTTCACAAACACATTGCTGCCCCTAATGTTTACATTGACGTCCAAAGACACAATGTTCCAAAAATATGAGAAAAATAAAAATAATTACACAATTTTGGTCAACCTTGTCTAGACCTTACTCACGCTCATGATTACTACTTCTGGCTAGTCCACTCAATAACCTTTTTCACTTTTTCTTGAGGGAGGGAAAAATAATGAAAACATAACTATTACACTCAATAAGAGAAAACATTTTTACCTGTGAATAGTCATACATCATAAATTTATTTTCATTTTGTAACCATTTAAGTTTATAAAAACAAGTAGTAAGTTCACTACCTATGTTCACACACAACCATGCCTAATGAGGTATCAATAACACCCCGATACAAGCATGACCCACCCACAACAAGGCATAAGGTTGATTGTCACATTTCACATCAAGGTTTAAGCAAGACATCTATTCTTGAGTGAAGTATTATCACAATCAATAAGGCATAAGTTCATCAAACACCATAATCATTAATCACTTAACAATATATCATTTATTTGAAGAAGCAATATCATATCAAGCATGAAGCACACATGTAGCTCAATTTCATTACATATTCCCTTCATTAAGTTTTTATTCATTTCCATTAACTCTTAACCTAGGGATCCCTATTTCGTTACCTAAATCACCTCACTTCGGTCTTTTGCCTAAACCATATCACTTAGATCTTTATCTAAGGAAATTTGCCTAAGTCAACTCACTTCGGTCTTATTTTTTTATGTCACCTCACTTAGTTCTTTGTTTAAGGAAATTTTCCTAATTCACCTTTTTTAGGTCTTTTACCCAAGCCACTTTAGGTCTTTATTTAAGAAAATTTGCCTAAGTCACCTCGTTTAGGTCTTTTATCTATTTTTATTTAATCAATCCATGCATTTCCATATTTTCATGGAGGGCAGTCAATTTCTTTACATATTTTCATGGAGGGCACTCAATTTCTTACTTTATTACACATTTTCAAACAACGAACTAATTATACTTTAACAATAAATTCAAGGAACATGTTATAAATTTCAACACAATAAATTCAAGGAACATGTTATAAAATTTCGACGCAACCTTTTTATGGGACATTCATAGTGACAAACCACAATCATAAAATTTACTTATAGAGCAACAAATTCTTAACAACATAAGTTGAAACCCATTTAAATATAAACTCAAAACACACACACACACACACACACACAGAGAGAGAGAGAGAGAGAGAGAGATATATAATTTTCATGTTGAACACATTCCCAAATCTAATTCATATAGTCCTTGAAATTAGCTTCCAACAACATAATATATATGATGTCATAACACCTTGAATAGCTTATGATAAATTAGCTATATCTCCCAAACCATTATGAATGCATCCAAACCATTGTACAAAAAATTACAAAACATATAAATCTACAACATTTATGTTTTAACCAACTTCTAAATTAGATCTCTAGGGCCTCAAATTATGAGTACAATCTCATATTCAACTTCAGTCCTACTAGATAAACTAGTTTCAGAAATTTAACCGTATCTCCTAAACTGTAGACTTTCCCTTTTATGAGAATAAACTAGATATCCATATCTACAACTTTTATGTTTTATACTTAGTCAAATTCTCAACTTTGACCCCAAAATAATTAGAGTAAAATAGCTCAGTCATTTACATCCAAAACATAACAACTACATTTATTAACCTATATCTAACAAACTAAACCATATTTCCTTAAACCTTTTTACAACCATCTAGAACACATATAAACCACCATGAAAGATTAGTATTTTCATCAAAATTTTACTCAAAATTATCGCACAAAAACTCATTTAAATAGGGGTTTAGGAAGGGATGTAATCTTGCTCATCAATTGTTGGAAAGCAAGTCTTCTTCTTCCTCCAAACCTCTTCCTTTTTTCTTCCTTCACCCTCTCTTCCTCTTCTCCTGTAGGAGTGTTGTCCCCTTATCTCATGGATATCTCCCTCTTATCCCTTCAATAACTAATTCTAGAAAAAAATAATCCTTTTTCTAAGCATCAAAATGTAAAGTACTTAAAAAATTCAAGTTCAAGAATAAAAAATAAGAAAAAAGCACACTATATGGGGAAAAATGTAAATTAATGGGACTAAATAGTAATTGAGAAAACTAAAATTTGGGGCATGACAACTCTTCCCCTCTTAATAAAATTTTGAGAACAAAATTTTGAAGTGTTACTCCTGAAAAGGATGAGTGTAATACTTTGTACGATAATTAAAAAATTATCATCCCAAAAATATGCATGCACAAATAAAACTATAATTAAGAAAATTTTGGAAAATCCTTTTAAGGGTATCATATCAAATAATAGAAACTTTACTATGACTATTAAACATAACATTTTGCCTTACTTAAATATCCAAACATTTATTTCATTCTTAACATAATTGAAAATAAAATCTAATCAACACCTATCTAATTCAAAGTATTGCAATTCTCTTTCTTGTTAAAACATTCACAAAATATCCTCAATCTTGAAAACAATTATTTATGATAAAATCAGTTAAAAATGCAAGTCAATTTATCAAATTCATTACAAATTTATTGTTCGTAAAATCAAATAAAAATACCATAAATTTACCTCATCACATTTAAAATGTATCATTAATTAGCAATAAAAAAAGATTTCGAATCATTTTTCCCATTTTCCATCTAATACATTTCTCAAATCTTAGATCATTTCTACTTCCCTTTTGACAAGTTATAGCTATAAGAAAGCATAAATTCAAATCTAAATCCATAGGACAATTTTGACTAATTGTAATTTCATTTAAAACATACACTTTTTAAACTATAACTCACATAAAAATTCCATATACCACCATTTATCCCGTAAATTCATTCATACTTAAATCCACATTCTTTATATTGAACCTTTTTCATATTCAATTCCTACAAACCCTGAATTAACACTCTTAGGACTTAATCATGTTTGAACAATCTATTGCACAATGGTCTTACTCTCAAATCATTACAAAATTTTCCTAACCCTTATTTATAAGCATTTAAGCCATATATAATCCTTTTACTTCTAGGTTTTAAACCTTTCCTCAGTTAACTTTTATTTCTCCTCCCAAGACCAATTACCATCCACTCTTGTGTTAACCTTAACAAATATCCTCCCATTTATATGTATCATCCCTCTACTTCAAACATATTTCTAACCATCCTTATGCATTTACTCATTGCAAAACCATTATCAAAATTTGAACATCTATCATTTGCTTGTCTCTTCTAACAATCCTATCGTCTATTACATACCAAACCTCTAAATAATATTTTTTTATTTGACTTTACTCTCCATCTCAATTCACTTTCCTTTCTGAACATTAAGTAGTTGTTTTAAATATGTTCACTATCTCTCACCTTAATTGTTTCTACTCAATCTAACCAAAACTCATCATCAATTTTCATTCTATAAATATCTCTATCTAGTATCTCTAACATATCCAAACATCTAGCCCTTTTTTCCCATAACCATCTATAAATTTCATTCTTTTCATCATAATTAACAGAGTTAAATACTTCCCATATATCAAATATTAGTCACCCAAAATGGTAGTCAAATCTCACTTTGATTCTAATCATCAGCTTAAAGTCTTATCCAATATTTCGTATATTTGCTTCTGTATATACTGCCTAACCAATTCATCTATCATATATCCTTACTCATTATGAATGTATTATTTATCTATGACACTATCACCCTTTGAGTCCATTTATTATTTATTGATTTAACCTAAAAATCTTATCTATCAATTCCATATCACTTTGTATCCCTTATATTAATTAAAGTTTGTTTTCATTTGAGGATATCATTATGTCTCATATAAATAAATAATTCCTCACACCTTTAACTTCCTACATTATCATCCAATCATACTTCGATTATACCTCATCATTTCTTTAGCCACACTTAGATTATTTACTAACTGCAATCTACATTGTACTCTTTCTTTAACTATGCCATAAAATTTACCACTAAATTTTATAATTTTTCTCAAAATTTCACCTTCCTTATATCAAATCATCTTCTTTTCTTACTTATTACCTCCTTTTTTATATTAATATTTTCCCTATAGGTCACTTTCACAACCCATCATACTATCACTTCACGTTAATTGATCATCCCTAGCTTCTCTTTATTCCAGTTATCCTTTATTAACCATTTACATTTTCCTCAATTACCTTAACTCGTCCCTATCCTTAATATCTTCCTAACATATCTTAATATCCTTCATCAACATCACCAATTAACATTGATAACATGACTAGGGGATTTTGATTGACATAACCTACTAATATTTAAACTAATCCATACCTTGACTACTCTTCATAATTTTGATGCAAATATCCTATCTAAAATGTAATGTGACACCATACATCCTTACTACACATCACTATGACCTTGATCATTTATAAGGAAAATAATCATCAAAATCAATTAATTAAACTCCAACTTATTCCTAACAAATCCACCAGCATATTACCCAGTAACTTACTTGTTGATCATCCTTTCTCAAGGGCATCTTCTTTAATTGCACATTAATAATCATTCATATATAAAATTCAACAGTTGCCTTAACATTTATCATGCCAAATCCGTATACTCAAGAGTATATGCAAAATAGCTTAAAATAAGAATAGAAATGACTTCCTACATAACTGGTATATCCTCAACACTCCTATTCTTTCCTATCCAAATATTTTAATTAGATTGGTCTCCCTCATCCTATAAGATCACCTGACACCTTGGAGGCATTCTACAAACACAACATTCTAACCTATGCTCTAATACCAACTTTGTACGACCCCAGCTTAATAAGGCTCAGGGTGGACTACATATGTTAAGCTGACATTGAGGTGCCAACCTAACCTTACGAGTGCAGATGACTCAACTTATTCATACATTCTATCCATTTAATCACCATTCAATTAATAAGATATTTTAATTCCGAATAGGCATAATTCATTCTTTCATTCATCATAATAGTCTAAGTGTAATACCAACATCATTCATTACACAAGTTTAAATTTTACTTAGTAACAACATAATGTTAATAATATTAATTTTAGTCTATAAGTCCATAGCCCCACTATTGTCTCTAATGTCTACATTGACTTCTAAAGACACAATGTTCCAAATTCATGAGCAAAATGAAAACAATTAGACAACTTTGGTCAACCTTGTATAAACCTAACTCACACTTACTGTTGCTATTGTTGGCTAGTCGACTCAATAACCTTTTCCCCTTTGGAGAATATGAAAACCCCAAAATTTTAAAGGCTTTTAGAGAATTTACAATTTGAAACATATTTTTCTCTTTAAAAGTTGGGGTTAGCCATTGATAGGTTCACAAAACCTTGGGAGATTGATTCTAAAGTTATTTTTCAATGGAGAATCAAAATATAAAGTTATTTCAATAAATCAAGCTGCTAACATTATTAGTGTTTTTATCTAAAACTATTTCTATTATGATGTTTTGATTTTGTTTATTGCTTTCATTATTTTGATTTTAGTTAATGCTTGAATATTTCTATGTTTATATTAGTAAAACTTTAGTTTTACTATTGTATGGATTAATTTATTTTGATTTATAAATTAGGATATATTTCTGTAAGCTATTTTGAATCATCTTAATGTAGAGTTAAATATATTAGTGACTAAATATAACCTAAATTCAATTATAAACATCATGAGAGAGTTTGCTTGTGAATGGACTGTGAATTTGATAGAAGGGGTTGAACTGGGTGTTAAGGTGAAACCTTTTATAGGATTTCACATATCTTAAAAAATTCAAAGGGGTATTAGCTTTATAGAGATGTAGCTTAACCAATCGGAAAGTAGATGGTTGTAGTTTGAGAGAGTGTCATTTTAATATTAAGAAATTCTACCAGTCCAAATAATTTATCCATTCTAAATTAATAAATCATTAAATCAAGGTTTATGATATAGAAGTACTTATATAAGCATTGATTTATGATTGAATTTTCTATTTAATGAGTTGTTTTATTTTTTTAATTTTCTTGGCTATTCTCTTAATTGGTTCTTATTTTATATTTTATTATTCATATCCATTACAATCCTCTTATTAATTTTTTTAAGGCTTAGTTAGTAGTTTTAAGATTTTCTAGACCCACACTACTTTCTCGAGGGATCAAGCCTTACTTACTAATATATAACTTATTAATGATAGTTGCACTTGCATTAATTATGGTTAATATGTTAGTAATAAGGAAAATTAAATGGAGAAACATCCATCTATTACACACACACACACACACACAAGTATGAATTGTTACATTTTAACTAACTTGGATGGAGATTTTTCCCCATTATACCTTGCAAAATAAACCAGTTGTTAGGTATAGTTCATTTGGATCTCTCATGCTCTTCTCCTATGCAAAATTTTAATAGGTGGTGACTTTATTGGCATTAAACTAGTTTTAGGACAAAAAAACTCATCCTACACATGATTTCTCATATTTGCATAAATGGATTATAATCTAAACTTTGAATACCACTTGTTCGTATAATCTTTAATCACACCTCTCCTATGGTTAATTACACTATTTGCATGTCAACAATTGATCCTTAAAATATACAGTGATTTGTATATGCACTTATGTTCTTAAGATTAACAATAATGATGGCTCCATCTTATTGGAATTCATAACCATCATTACCATTTTAAGTAGCTAGACAGTATAATCTAACATGCTTGCTTACCGTTAAATTCTTTCTAATCCGCCATCCAAAGTATAACCCCAATTTTCTAATTATGCCTCTATTTAATTGTGAACTCTTCATAACATAAGTTCTAATTTCTTTAAATATAGAAGTAATTGCCTTTCCCTTAACTCCAATAACATTTCTATTGAATGCCTCACATAGATTATTATCAACTTCTCACATTTCATTTTAGTTTTCATAAATTCTTTGCACCATTTTTAAAGACATTTTTTTGCCTTTTTTTTGTTCTTAACACTAATACTATTAATGTAGTGCATCTATCCTTTTAGTAGTATATCAATAAGTAAAATATCATTCTTATAAGGATTTATTAATTACTAAGTCTAACTATCATATTATTTTTTAATCAAATATATAATTGCGAGTAATCTAATTTAACTTTAAAATTATCCTAATATGATTAATATTTCACTAAATAAGACAAAAAGTTATCAATGAAAAAAAATTATTTATAAATCATTTAGATAAGAACTCCTCACCCTTTCCTTACCCAACCATGGTACCTTATTATCTTTCTAATTAAGTTCATTCTCACAAAATCTTTTCCACTTTAAGCTCGTCGCTAATAATTTCATTTTCTTGCCTCTCCTCCTCTATCTGGTTTTTACCATTAGAGGAAATGCCTTCCTCCTCTACTCCAAAGTCAGCTTCCCCTACTCAAGACACCTCACCCATCTTAAGCCCAGCTCCTCCACTAAGCCCTGACCTCACCTCTCCTAGTGAATTCCTTATGCTTCCTAGTACAGATATTAAAAAGGGAAAGATAACCCCTGAGGCTACTAGCAGGTTCACCTAAATGAAACACATTTCCTGGAATAAAGTTGTGGGAGATCGAGATCCTCAAATGTTTGTAAACTAATATTCATTTTTACATCCAATAAATCCAACGCAGTCTTTCCCCTAAAGGTTGTACTTAACATGGTTTCTAGGAAATAAAAAATGACTATGGTGGGATTCTTTATAGAAAATCGATTATCCTTTCCCCACGTTCAAAATTGGACCAATTTAAATTTACGAAGCATGGAATGGATAATGTGTTTATTAGCGAGGATTTTTTTTATTTTCAAATTCTCCTTAGAAGGCAAGGAAAAAAATTCTCAAAGGCGGGCTTTGGCAGATTAAAGGTCACCCTCTGTTTCTTTAGAATAGAAGACTAGGTCTCTCACTAGATAAATGCAATAGGAGTAATGTACCATTATGGCTGAATTTCCATAAGTTCCCTTTATATATTGTTCCTTAAAGGGCTTAAGCAACCTAGCAATATAGTAAAACCACTAAGTTTGGATAAGAATATTTTAAATGTTAGGTAGATAAATTTTGGGCATGTATGTGTTAAAATATATATTTTCAGAGAGCTTTTTGATACCATTAAACTCTTAAAACTAGATAAGATAGGGAAGTTTGTGGAGGACTCCATCTCCATTACCTATACATGGAAGCCTTCTATAAAAGGTATAGTTAAAAGGTGGATTCTTAAGGCAGAGTGGTCTCAAAAGATATTGATGATCCTATAGAAATGGAGAAGAAAAACACGTCTCATCATAACTTCCTCCTATGAGAAGTTGGAGAAGACTTCCTTAAATCATTTAATGACTCCACATTATCTGTTGTTGTGCTAAACTAAGTTCTAAAACACTTAGACTATCCTACTCGCAAGTAAACAAGGTAACTATAGTTGAATACCCAGGGTCGTCTTCTTAAGGAGGTGAATTGGTTCACTCAAATTAACTTTGAATAAAAATAAAGACCAATACAATCCTAAACACTTTATCACGATTTGTTGAGTAAAAGGCTTTAAAGAAAATTAAGCAATTAAATTGAAATGAAAACTAAATTAATTAGAAGCAAAGAACAATTTGATCAATCGATTCGGTGAACTCTTGAGAAATTAACTTCACTAATTTAATCTCCTATGCATGACTAAGGTGAATTAATTGGATAATTTCCTTGTTAAAATTACCAATTGGGTTCTAAAATCAATTTAAATGATAAACTAAATCTAACTTTCGTATTTGACAAGTTTATCATACAAATCAATTACGAAAACCTAACCAATAATTACCCACTTAAGTTAATATATTTCTAATTCATAACTTAAGCGTCAAATGTTTCCCATTCTAATTTTAAACTTCTTCTCTTTATTCTTCGTTTAATACAAAAAAGATGCAAAGTTTAGCCCTACTATTACATACAATAAGCTCATAAATTATAACAAATAAGAAGATAATAAAATAGTCCCTTCATCATGCATAATCAACTAAATTAGCTACATTAATTCTCAAGAACAAGTACTCAGCCCATCATGGAATAAACACAGTTCATCATCTTCACATACTTCAATTGTTGGATCCTGTTTCCGAAATCCAACTACTTATACGGAAAATCGATTTGGAACCCGAATTCGCATTGGAAACCTTAGACTAATCCGGAAATCCCGATATAAATTTTTTTTTCTTATTCATCTTATATCCATTTTCATACTAAAAACTTAGCTCGATTCTTTAGAAGGTCCAAAGTTGCTTTAAAGCTTCATTTTAATGAGTAACCAAATGAATAGTAACTTTTTGACCATATAAATAGTAAAATACCAATTTCCGACCCTCATAACTTTTTACTCCTAACTCCGATTAGGACCTATCATACCTCATTTTAAAGATAAAAAGATCCTCTACCTTTTTCATGAAGGATGGAAAATCCCGCTTTAAAGGGGCGAAAAACCCTTTCGATGGTTCAGCCTAATTTTGCCCATGAATAGTAATTCGGGAAACCCTAATTGTATATGGGCAGCAAACTTTAAACGTGCATAACTTTTTCATCTTAAATCGAAATATGACCCGTTTTATACCATTTTCAAGATCTTAACGCGCTCTACAATTTTCCAGAAGACCTCGAAAGTGAAATCCCTCACTAAGAGGGTCTAAACCTTAAGCGAAGTTGCTGTCCAAATTTAGGAAAATTTGGACAGCACCTCCCCTAAAATTGGTTCTAGCCAAAACTTCAATTTTAATTCATCCAAGCTACAAACCTGCACAAAACCACTTCTATCTTCCAACTGCTCACAAGCATCCAACTTCAACTCAATTCAATTCCATTGGCAACAATCTCACTCTTAGGATTCTA
>JANKOE010000002.1:44576914-44595210 GCA_026284465.1 Erythroxylum citrifolium | reverse complement strand
TAGTTTCTCTACCATACAACATGGTATTTAAACATTCTCATGTGAATTAGGCAAGGAACAAAAAATGGTTATGGATTGATCCTCATCCTCAATTTCAACCTACATCACATTGGAAATCTAAGATGATTTGATTAAAATTTTTGATGTATTCTTTCACTTGCCTAATTATCATCCGCAAGGTATGCAAATGTTGTTTTTGATATAAACAATTCATAAGTGATTTCTTTTTGTACTTACTTTCAAACCATTTTCATAACAAAGCAACGATTATTTTGTCAACAACCTCTCTCAAGAATTCAACCCTTGTACTCAATAGCATTTCATTGCACCCTTTAACAAAATCTTTCCTTTCTCCACTGCTCCTAAATTCTCCAGTAGTTTCTTTTTTCCTGCTTTTAACATTATTTAGCATCAGAATCACCCTCATTTTACCTTCTATAAAGTGAAATCATTTGATGTATTAAATTTCTCAATATTAAACCTTTGAAAAGACATCTTGGTAGTAAAATCGATCCTCTAATACCAATTACTGAGATGTCAATTGCTCTTATACTAATTGTCAAGCAAATGGAAGCGATATAGGAAGAAAATAATTGAAATAAAAATGCAAGAATTTATGTGGATTGACTAATTATATGACTTACATCCTCGAGTATGAAGATATGCATTTTTGTTATTGTGAGAAAGACCATGCAAGGAAAATAGAAGATAACAATCTTTTCAATCTCCTAAAGGCCACTTAAACTATATTTCTACAAATGGCTAATGACTTTGAAAATCTATTTCTGTATATCCTTGAAAATTTTGACATGAATCTGACACTTGTCCCACACTTGACAATGATATCAGTCCTCTTTGATTAGAACAAGATCTACGTTGGTCTCAAGACATGCCTCAAACATAAATTCTTACTACTCATCAGAGGGGTACCATTTGATGAGGAATTGGTCAACAGTTCAACTTCCGCTTCAGTTACATTTGACTTTCCTTTTAACCATTGGTTGATGCTGTTGTCAATTTCTTTCCATCACCTCTTGAATTATCAGCAATGGATAAAGAAAAGTCTGACGTGACGATTGAAAGGATTGAAAGTAATGAAGAACTCTTTACTCCATTTGCGGGATATGTTAAAAGTGTATGTATAGGCAAGTTTGACACAAGTGAGAGGGGATAATTAGAAGACTTCCTAGAAATATATGTCAAGGATAAAGTGGGAAGGAATGGGCCTAAATCTTTGATGTCTGTCCTATTCAAAGACTCATTGCTGTAGATCACACAATCCTAGCTTGATTTGATCAATTATGTATTGCCCTCTCAAGCCATGCTTAATTCTTAAATTTAGTTTTCAAGTGATCTTGCATCAATAATGACCCTCTAATTTAACTAATATTTAGTCATAATTGAGTAGTATGTACATATACTTATGAGACAAGATCTTCTGTCCAATTTTATAGTATCTTATTCTGTCCCATAAATCTCAGCCATTCATTTATGCGGATCTCGCGTTTATTTATGCGGGACCCACATAAAGCCCACATAAATGAATGACTGAGATTCATGGAACATACCGAGAATCTGGACTCTATACTTGTTTCATTTCAACTTAGCAGACTTTGGAATTTTGCTTTTTCACAAGTCAACAAGATGAGAGCGACAGACTCGCAGTTTAAGTCTACAAATTCATTCACACCAATATAAGTCTTGCAATCCATTTGCATGTGAAACAACCCGATCCACTTGGAGACGACGGACTTACTTACTTGTGTATGAAATGGTGGTGAGTAGGGTAGACAGCAGGCATATATGCAAATAACATAGCATTTTCCATCTTGTCGCTTAGGGAAGTCTGCATGTGGCAGTCCGTCAATAGCTTCCCCCTAGGAGTGGAGGGAGCAACAAGGAAGAGTATACAATACATTGTTATAGATATATCCAAAGCCCTAATTATTTACTTTCCTAGTCAGAGCTCCACCTTTTGCATCTTTTAGTTTTGCTTCGATCATCACATAGCCATTAGCCTTAGCCAACCTAATTTCAACATAACATCATTTCCAAACATGGAGTGGGAGACAAGAGAAGAAGGAAGAGAAGAAACAAAAAGTCTTCAACGTGCACGAAACGAATCAAACGAACCAAAGTCTGTGTTACGTGAATGCATGACTAGCGGACCATGCTGCATGAATTCAGTCATCATAATAAAATAATAATATCCTTTTCTAGTTTGTTACCATCGTTAGATTTTAAGCACGAAACAGGTGGCCATGCCACCTGGTATACTTACATGGAACATTCTTTCTTTCCTTCTGTTGCCGTTGAAAGCCAATTCACAGAGACAAAAGTGCGCAGGCAAGCAAACCCAGAAGCCGACGTGCTTTTTAACAACACACGCGCGGGTCCAAGCGCGTGTACTTTCCTTCACTTATACGTGTATAATATTTTACATGTTTGAAGTGTATATATTATAATTACAAACGGACACATTTATTGTTTCTCACTTCAACGTCCGTTTTCTTTGCTCTCCGTCTCGCTTTCTATGTCTATGTGCCCTATAATTCAAGACTTCCGTTCGGAGTTTGAGAGCTCAAAGACATGTACTTTTTCTACTTCGCGTGTTCAAGTTTCTTCTGCTTTTACGATTCTTTGTTTTGATTTTTGGCGGTTGAACAGTTCATTCTTTCTTGGATGTCTGCCGCCCCGTTGCAAGTCCTTGCTCCGGCGACGGCCGCTGCTGCTTCCCCGTCTCCTGTTACCTCTCAAAAATGTTTCAATCCTGACTGTACGGACTGTAAATCGAGGAAAGGATGGAGGCTACGCTCCGGCGACTTTGCTGAACTCTGCGACCGATGCGCGTGAGCCTTTGTCACTTCTCTTTTTATTTTGTTCTCTGCTTGCTGAAACTAACCAAAATTTTTAATGAGACAACTGAGCGAGAAATCCATTTGGCTTCGGTGTTGGATTGGACGTATTAAAGCTTGAAACGCGGCATATAGGAACTTTTAGCTGTTTAACTGTTAGGGATATGGTTTTCCTTTTCTATTTGTTTAATTTTTGCTTTTGGGTATTAATTATTGTTTGGAGATGGAAATCAGGGCTTTGTGGGAGAGAGCAGCTTTACAGTTAGAGAACAAGATATATAATGCATGTGGAATTCGTGTTTTGTCTTTATTTTGGTCTCCTTTAAGATAGTAGCGGTGGAAAATTGGAAAATTTTGTCTGAAGAGTTGAATTTCGGAGGGCTGTGTTTCAGTTGAAATGGGTCATTTGGGAAGTTCCCAAAGTGTATTTCTGGGATGTAGTTAGGCGGAACAAATTTACGTAAGATAACAGCTTTTAGCTGTTACTGCAGTTTTCCCCTTTCTGGTTACTTACTTCTATGGTAATATATTACGTGGCCTAGTCTTAGGTGGGCCTGATCAAAATCTGTTAAAATCCAGTTGTAATTAATAAGTTTTTTGGTATTTAGCCGCTGATTGTGGCTAGACTTTCTGACTGATTGGTTGTAATTACTTAAACTCAACCTACTTACACTTGTAGTGGGGCAATAATCGTGAAAGTAGGTGGCAGACATGGATTTGTCTATGTTGATGCTTTTGGTTGAGCTAGAGAAGTAGGCATTGATTTATGTCATCTGATGCTAAGAAAAGGGGAAGCTGTCAATAATCTGCGAGAAACTGTTAGGAGATTGGTTGAATTTTTACCTTTATATAAATGATTCTCTAGCTAAATGGAGTTGAGACATTCCTTCATGATATTTGTAAATTTTCAGATTTCTTTTTTCAAAAAATGGTTTTCCTTTTATTTTTTTCCCTTCAGGTATGATTTTTAAGAGATCCTTTTGATGATCCCCTTCTCCATGTCTGGCCGTCGCATGGTAGATTCTCCAATATCTCTGCAGTATAGAGAAGACTAGCTTTAACTTTGATTTGTTGTCTCCAACGAAATATGGAACTAACTTTAGTTCTTGACTTGTTATTGGGAATATGATAATTAGGGAGTATTTCTCAGTTACATATTTCACTATTGTTATTTTATTACGTTTTTTTTATAGTTGGGCCCGGGGGGGATAGACGGATGAGAGCTTTAACTTGCCTTTATGGACTTGGTTCTACTTGTCTAATTCTATCATCTCTTTTTTTTTCCCCCATTTCAATTTTATTTTCACTTACACTACACTTTATCTGTATGTGTCTTAGCTCTGCTTATGAGGAGGGCAGATTTTGTGAGACCTTTCATTTGAACACTGCAGGTTGGAGGTCTTGTGAGTCTTGCGGGAAGGTAAGTGGAGATTCTTCTGGTTGATTTGCGAGTTTTTTGTGCCTGAAAAATGGGTTGTCATAATTTAGAGTCAATTTGATTTTGACATTTCCTTGCAGCGGGTACATTGTGGATGTATCGTTTCATATAACGCATTTACCTTGTTGGATGCTGGAGGAATAGAATGCATAGCATGTGCAAGGAAAAATGCTCTTTTGGTAAGCACACATAATAATCACTTTAATACAACAAATGATCATTGTTTGTTATAATTGTTGATGACTTTTTAATTCCATAGCTTTGTTAACATTTGATGGCTGGATGCAGGACATCCATTTTACTTTGTTTTTGCCTTTAGATGAATCAGCAAGTTCATGATGAATGCTCTTGTTTATAATATTTCAGAGTATAGCAAGCTGTTCCACTGTTTCCTGTTTCTGCCTTTGCTGTTGTTATAGAGGATTTAAAATTGTACTAGTAAAAAGTGGAAGCATGATAGTAGAATCGTATGTACCTGCGGAGTCATCATTGGCAGCAATTTGAAAAATTATAACTTAATTAATGACAAGGCTATATGCTGAAGATAGGCTTCTTCGGAACAGTGTGATACTGGATCCTCACCGCTTTCACAAAAAAAAAGGAAAAAGAAAAAGAACAGAACTGATTTGAAGAATTTGGCGTTTGCTAATTGAGACAAGAATTCACAATTAGGACTTTACATCTGGCTTTCTTCAAAGCTTTGATATTACTAAAACTTTGTTTAACAACCTGCATTTCAGACAATGAATCCAGCATGGCAAACATCATTATTTTATTGCGGACAATCACCTGAAAGACTTAAAGAGCTGGCAGTCAAGAATTGGAGTCAGTTAGCTGGATCAGGTCCTGTTCCATGGCGGCAAGCGCCCAGTTTGTTCAACTCATCTATTTCTCAGACTGAATTTCATCCAAGGATGCTTTACGAAGTAGACAGGCTTAGTGTTAGTGAAAGATTATCTGCTCCTTCGGTGGAAAAAGCAAAACTTGAGGACTCCACTGATAGATTAGCAAATGGGAGCCTAAAGCTTGGTGCACGAGATATTACTGAGAATGGCAATGCTGGTAAGATCCTCTGCCATTTTTAAGTTTGAAATAAAAGATGTGTTGGACCTAAACCTGATTCAATAGTCTGTGCAGGACACACTGCAGATGAGCAACCGGGTTCCAGTTTAAGTTTCTCACAACGGACTTTCATAAGGGAGGATCAAGCGACGCCACAGCTTGCTGCACCTTATGCATCTTTAAATGAAACACATGGTCAAATTGGCTCTGGCGCTAGCCTACGACCAACCCCTCCAACTACACTTCCAAGACAGTATCCTGGTAATAACACACAGAGTAGAGCTGACTCATTAGGAGATGCTCAAATTCGCAATGGAAGGCCTCGAACAGATGGCCGTGGAAGAAGCCAGTTACTTCCTCGGTACTGGCCTAGGTTTACTGATGAAGAGCTGCAGCAAATCTCTGGAAAGTATCCTTTGAGACAAACTGGATTTGTTGGTTGTACGAGCTAATTTAGTTAATTTCTTATTTCAAATATGCATGAAAATTATTTTGAAGCATATGGGGGCAAAAAAAGAAACATTATGGAGAAACAAGAATTTAACTACATTAGCCGTGTTCAGACTATGATGTGCATATAAAACTTAGTTTAGGAGATAGACTATCCGCTATATTGTTTTGGTGTTGTATTTATTTAAAATCCTAAAGCCTTAACCCTGTTCAAGCTCGAATTCTATAATAACCCCTTTATTTGAAAAAATGTTAAGTGCTAGTGATGCTGGGCGAATTGGGCGTTTGGTGCTTCCTAAAAAGTGCGCCGAGGTGTGTATGATGAATCCAAAGTTGAACTTTAATTTTGTTAATGTTTTTCTTTAACTCACATTTATATTGGCAAATATACTTAGACATTGGAGATATAAAGTTGTCTTACTTTTTGTGGAAGATAATGGATATTATAGTCAATTGCACAAGTGAATGTTATTTTACAATAGCTGAATCCCATGAATTGATTACCACTTGCTTATTATGTTTTAAACAAATTTGAATTTCTGTAAACTATACTTCTTTAAGAGTGGACTATGAAAGAACATATTATGTCAGGTGTGTCCTGATTTGTTTGTTAATTGACAAACGTTTGCTTCAAAATGTCTGTCCAAATTTCTAGAATGGATGTCTTCCTTTCTTCACCCATCAAGTGTGATACAAAGATCTGTAAACTCAGCTATTCATAGTTTAATTTCTATTGAAATATTTAATATGTAAAAGTGAAAAAATGGTACTTGAATTCTATAAACCCAAACGGTGGTTGTGGTTTTGAAAAATATTATTTTGTTTAATTCAAATTCAAATGCAAATTGACTTGTAAAATCTCCTACATTGGAAAATTATTGTTTCCATGTTAGTCAGATTTCACTTAAATCAATAAAGAATAGGATATCTTTAAATTTGGCGGCTCTCTCCCTCTCTTGGTGGTTTTGTCATAATTTATTATTCTAATTGTTCTCGTATATATTATTCTCTTTACTATAATGTGGCAGGCTTATTTCCCACCAATTTCACAGCCTGAAGGCTTACCACTTAAGGTCCAGGATTCTAAAGGCAAGGAATGGATTTTTCAATTCCGCTTCTGGCCAAATAATAACAGCAGAATGTATGTTCTGGAGGGAGTTACTCCTTGCATACAGAACATGAGATTGCAAGCAGGTGATATAGGTAAGATACAGATTGACTGGAAAGAATTCTTAAGGAGTTTGAATTTCTCAAGTTAAAAGTTATGTTATTTTAATGTTTATTTTGGCTCATCACCTATTTACGTTATTGTCAATAGTATGGCTTTTGTACTTGATAAAATATCTTACTGTGTTGATCAGTTTAGCCTTTGCCATTTTCTTCCTTTGATCTCACTTTTTGGATTTTATGTTTCTTTGGTTGCATTACTGATATTTGTTCTTGATCACCCAGTAACTTTTAGTAGATTGGAACCAGAAGGAAAATTGGTTATGGGATTCAGAAAGGCTTCAACTGCTCCATCATCTGACCAGGTTTACCTTGCGTATTCTTTTGGCTTCTTTGGATTTCTTACTGTATATGAAACAGTAGAGTACAGTAGCCAACAGGCTGAAATCTGTTGTTCTTTCATTCTAAATATCATTTTGGTGCATCCTAATTCGTCCCCCAAGTTCTGCAATATATTAATCTGCCATTAGTGTAAAAATGTGGGATGTTCATTTGCAAAAGACTTGCCATGATATTATGTGCACTTGAATAATCTTCAGTTAGCAGTGCATATTAACAGAAAACTACCTCCTTGTAGCATTTGTAATTTGGCACCAGGATAGTGTTGGAAAAGTAATCCAGTAGGTCCACACTAATGTGATATTCAATGTTAATGCATGTTTTAATTATTTCTGCCACATTCTATGTCTTGTTTAACTCTGTATCTGGTTGTCTTAGTCGTGCTGGTTAACTCAACAAATTGACTGTTAATATTTTCCTCTTTTCCAGGACAACGAAGCAAATAAGGCTGCTAATGGAGCCTCTGCTAATGGAGAAGTCAGTATATCGCAAAAATCAATAATCATGAAATCTCTTCATCAGTTTATCTATGTGTCATTCAAAAGAACTTAGTTTCATCAATTTCCCAGGCTGAATTAGTAGAACATAATCATTGGTCCAAAGTTGACAAGTCTGGGTACATTGCAAAAGAAGTTCTTGAAGCTAAATCATGTATCAAAAAGAGGAAGAGCAGCACATTGGGTTCAAAGAGTAAGCGTTTTAGAATTGAGAATGAAGACATGATAGAGCTGAAGCTAACATGGGAAGAAGCACAGGGACTACTCCGCCCTCCTCTTGACCATGCTCCCAGTGTTGTGATGATAGAAGGTTTTGAGTTTGAGGAATATGAGGTTTGGTTATCTCCTATTGAAGTAACTTCTAATCCATGTTTACTCCTTCAGACACCTATGGTTGTTCTCGTTAGTGTTACAAACTCATCTTTGGTTGTGTTAATTGCTGGCAATATTTGTTATATTTTGTTGGATGGGCTAGCTTTAGAGTTTAGATATTGATTCATTTCCTATTTGATCCTCCATGATCAACTTCCTTTTGTAATACCCTACCCCCAGGGGAGTCGAATCCCCACTGCCTCCTTGATTATTTGGTTAGATCTCGCTATGGCAGTTACAGTAGGCATTTATTGCACCCAATTGATGTAATGATATAGATCAACCAGAAGAATTATGTATGGAAGTATTTGTTCCAAGGAAGAATGCTAGAATTCTGCGGATAAAACGTATCTTAATGCCGGACAGTTGGATAAGTTGGCCCTTGGCTAGTAACTTGCCTTGATGGACCGAATGAACTACTCATTCTGGGTGCCTGTTGTGTACAGGTTTTCCAACACTAAACTTGTGCCCCAATGAAAGATATAAAATCCACTTGATTTACCTCAGTGCAATATTATTGGTTAGGACCTTGCTTTAGGATTGCAAAAGGGTTCCTCATATGACAATAAGATTAATGATTATGTCTAGTTTGAGGGCTCCAAACTACACTAGTTTTGATTGAGGAATTCTTGTCTTCGTATGAAAATTTTATGTCATCATTTAGTTTTTGACAAAATTATGGCTGAGAAAATTTGCTGGACATTTGAAAAAACTAATGTGCTTGCTTTCTGTGTATGAGAAATTTGTTCGGACTGGAGAAATTATGTAGTTGCTTTTTGTGTATGAGGAATTTGTTAGGATTGAAGAAAATTTATGTTCACATGAATCTTGGTTATTGTCATCTCGTTCAGTTCTTTCCCGAATTTTCTTATTGTCTTAGCTTAATTGTCCTTTCTAAAAGTTCCCTTCTCCTCATGGCTACTTACCCTCTCAAGGAACAATTTTGACTGTACTTACATGCAGGATGCACCAATATTTGGGAAGCCAACAGTTTTTGCCACCGATAATACGGGGTAAATTGCTAATTTTGAGAGCCTCCAGTTTGAGTTTAATAATTTTGCTGGTTATAGTTATAGTTCACGATGATTAGTCGTGCATTTATATTGTAAAACCTGATAGAGTTCACATCGCAGATCTTATGGAATTTAATGTAGTAGTTTTATCATTGCATTCTGTTCCTTAAAATGTTCAACAAAACTGTCTGCATTTAATCGCTTGACATTAAACTATAGGTAAGTAGAGCAGTGACATATTTAAGAACAGTGTTCTTAATGCTGTCATTTTTCTCCTTTTCTGGATTAGGATATCTGGTCCTTCTGGTGTCACGTTCTTTGCAATAACCATTCAGAGGACCTTGGATATGTTTGTGCATGTGAAGTCAATTACACGTTTTAACTTCTGAGTTAGGAGTTTAAATTTTTCCATTCTTGGATCTTTTCTTGTATGTTTTGCCTATTGTAACAAGTATTTCAGTTACATAAAATGTTATAGGCAAGAAATCTTAATGTTGTGTGTTCACTTGTCAGTCAAAAGGTTCAATGGGTTCAATGTGAAGATTGCTTAAAATGGCGTAAATTGCCTTTAAATGCTCCACTTCCCTGCAAATGGACATGTGCCGGTAACCTCTGGGATTCAGAAAGGTAAAAGAGCATCCATTCTTGGTCAAGGTTAATTTCCCCTGTCTAGATATACCTTAGGTTTGAGGTCTGATTGGTAGCCTTTGGACCTGCAATGCCCAGCACTAGATGGTATGAAATTCTGCTCTGCTTATTAAGACAGAAACTTATACATTTGAAGGTTAGGCTCAATGGTGCCATCCATACTTCTACCCTGTGGTGATAATATTTAGATAGAGATCTGTTAGGAAATTTGGACCTTGTTATCCTTTCAGTTAGCAAAGGAGTTAAAGGATGGTGCACTTGGACTGACTGTTTCTTGTTAGCCTGTAAAGTATGGTTTATGTCTTAAATGTAAGTTCTAAAATGAGCCCATATTCATCTCTTTCCTCTGTAAAGCTTCAGCCAAATAGATAGGTTAATTTCACATTTCCATTCTTAACTTGAGTTGTGATCTCTGGGCATTATATAACATCTTAAGTTACCTTCTACCAGATCATCTTGTTCAGCGGCTCAAGAATTGACGACAGAACAACTTGAAGATCTTCGACCATCGTGTAATCAAGGTATAAATTGCTTGAGACAAATATTGATCATCATATTGCCATATCCAGAGTTTAATAGAACATACTCATGGGAAGTGGATAAGCATATCCTTGAGCGTCGTTACTAACTAGTATCCTATTCGCCTGCTGCTCTTTTACTATTTTTCCTGCATATACTGATGACTCTGAAATGACTTCTCTTGTTCAAATGATGATTCTTACGTGCCTCCCACAACTGTTGAATTCACTATTTCTTTTGTTGGTGCAAATCACTAGCTTCTTCCAAGAAAATGAAAGCTGCTAAGCAGGAGCCAGATAACATTGAAGCTTTGGAGGGCCTTGATACCCTTGCCAACGTAGCAATTTTAGGAGAGGGTGAGGCAGTCCCACCTTCGTCTCAGGCCACCACAAAGCACCCTAGGCACAGGCCTGGCTGCTCCTGCATTGTGTGTATTCAGCCTCCTAGTGGAAAAGGCCCCAAGCATAAGCAGACATGTACTTGTAATGTCTGCTTAACAGTGAAGCGTCGTTTTAAAACTCTAATGATGAAACGTGAGAAGAAGCAATCGGAGAAAGACGTGGAAACTACAAGGAAACAACAGCAGCAATCACCTTTGTCCGAGAAATTGCTTGATGATGACCCCTCACCCTCTTGTGGCACTCAAAATAGCAGCCCAAACCAGAAAAAGTTGGTCAGTGAAGGCTCTGATGATGATCCTAACAGAATTAAAACCTCGACAACACCTTTCAAAGGTCAGATTGACCTAAACATACAGCCAGAGAGAGAGGAAGAGTTATCACCTAGTTCAGATTCTGGCAACATCATGATGCGGATGCTTCAAGATACGACTGACAGGTACTCGAGGCAGCAGAGACTGTCCAGCACTGATGATAGTAACTCAGCTGGGAATCAGATGCTGGTGGATGGAAACATAGACGAAAACATCTGTGACAATGGCACACCTCGCAATAATCACCAAGGTGCTGACAAGGATCATCATGCAGCTTCTTCCATGAAAGCATCTACATCTGCTCCAGCCATTCGGTAGGGGTGTGCTCTATCATCCAATGCGCATTGGACAACTATCCAGCAAAGTTAAGTATTCAAGCGAAATGAGTACACTTCCTTTGTTCTTTTTTGGTATCTGTATATAGAAAGTAGAGTGGAAGGAGGTGAACGACATGGTCAATAGACCAGTAGTGTTGTTGGATTGTATCCTCTAATATGATTCTCTTTAGGTAAAGATAATGGAGGAATATGCGATTTAGATGAAAATAGTATAATGATCATTGAATCATATAGGATGGTTGGTTGAAGCTGTGTACTTTCTATTAAGGAGCTCATTGCTGCCCACATGAAGTAAATTGGAAAATGTAGTTTTGTGCCTGTACTTCAGGGAAATTGCTTAGTCTAGTTTTTGGATTTTCTAGATGTCACTGCTTCCATGATCTCTTCTTACAGATTTGAAATTGATGCTGTTGCAATTCTTGTAGAAGCAGTAAAACTCTGTTTTGAGTTAATACTAAGGTAGTTCATATTTTCTAGACTCTACGACTCAGTGAGATTTTAATTGAAATCCCACTGAGTGATGACGGCGACGACGGCGGCTAAAGAAGTCTATATTATTTTAGATTAAAAAGCAATGAATATCAATATTAATTTCGGATTTACTCTTGACATGAAAATTGGCAAGCATATGTGGTTTCATTTGGAATGGACACTTTAAAATAAAACATCATTTTGATTGATTGTAACTTTTGAGATTATAAGGTAACATAAACTGATTATAATAGTTGAAAAGAAACAAGAATACAAAGATTCCTTCCTAAGGATTGATTCCGAAAGATACGAGTATAATACAATTGCTCGTATGACATCCATACGCAAGGCAAATGAAGATTAGTTTCCTATCTTTTTAGAATCCAGATCTTCTGTCTAATATTACTCTGTTTTATAGAATCTCAACTATTTATTTTACGAGACCCACGCGGGATTCATGTGAGACCCACATAAATAAATGGCTGAGATTTATTGGACACAATAAAACACAATAAGACACCATAATAATGAACAGAGGATACTTTCCAAGGATAGGTTACGAGGCAATGTGGGAGAAAATGCAAGGAAGACAAAGTCAACCAATGTTACTGGCATGCAACCAAAAAGGGTAAACCGCTTATTAATTGTATCTTCTTCAATCAATGTCTCTAAACGGCCATTGTTTTTAGTATAGTTTGGTTGGCGCGAATGCCTACAATCTCAAGCCTCGAATGTCAAGTCCAAGAATAAGAACATTCTGTTGGTCAGGTGTGTTGCCTTTGTGACCTCTTCTCTCTTCCTCCTCATGTGCTTACAGGTGATGACGAGGAAGATGATCAACCAAACCCATCAAAAACTTTGGAGACACTAGTTAATAAACAAAAAGATTTTACTTTGCGTCTGTACACTTAATGTTCGATCATCACCAAGTTCATCAATTTATTAATTACTGATACATATCAATACTTCTATACAAGTTCTAGGCAAGATGAATGATTTACTCTCCAGCTCGTTCAAGAGGCACAGTGACCTCCGGCAACAGGCACAGTTTGATGATGTGGAGGCCGGAAGGGAGACTATGAATCTGGATAAGTTCTTTGAAGATGTTGAAATCGTTAAGGAAGATATGAAAACTGTTGAGAGGCTGTACAAGAGTTTACAAGAAGCCAATGAAGAGAGCAAAACTGTCCATAATGCCAAGACCATGAAGGATCTCCGAGCTCGAATGGATTCGGATGTTCAACAAGTCCTGAAATGTGTCAAACTCATCAAGGGAAAGCTTGAAGCATTAGAAAAATCGAATGCAATGTGCCGGAATGTACCAGGTTGTGGTCCCGGCTCGTCTGCTGATCGAACCAGGACCTCTGTGGTTGGGGGGTTGGGAAAGAAGCTTAAGGATCTCATGGATGACTTTCAGAACTTGAGAGCTAAAATGAATGCAGAATACAAGGAAACTGTGGAGCGCAGGTATTTTACAATCACAGGTGAGAAGGCAAGTGAGGATACTATTGAAACATTGATATCAAGCGGTGAAAGTGAAAGTTTCCTGCAAAAGGCAATTCAGCAACAGGGAAGAGGTCAGATCCTGGACACCATATCAGAAATTCAAGAAAGGCATGATGCTGTGAAGGAGATAGAGAAGAGCCTGCTTGAGCTTCACCAGGTGTTCTTGGATATGGCTGCTCTTGTCGAAGCTCAGGGACATCAGCTGAATGACATTGAGAGTCACGTCGCACATGCTAGCTCTTTCGTGCGGCGAGGAACTGAGAATCTTCAAGAAGCCAGGGAATATCAGAAGAGTTCTAGGAAATGGACATGCATTGCCATTATTGCTGGTTGTGCCCTTGTTGTCCTGCTCATTCTACCTCTCTTACCGACAATTTTGGCTCACTTGTAGGAAGGAAGAATTTGAACATTTCTTTTTAACCTTAGAAACATGTATCTGTTTCTTCTTCCAAAGAATCAAAAGTAAAAAATATAGTTGATAGATTGTAAATCAACTTTATAAAATCAACATCTTTTAAGATAATGTCTATGGCTGGAGAAAGGCCCACTAAAAATGGAATTTTAGTAAGGTTTTTCTCTTTCAGCACCCAAATTGGTGAAACCTGACAAACTAAATCCCCTGTAAAGCAAGTTGGAATACAACCATCGAGAAACAATGAAAAAGACTCATACATTGGTTGAACTGAAAAATTGAGATTCTACATCCAGTCAGTGTCACCCGAATAAGGCAAATTAGTGTTAAATAAGGCTGTCAACAGAGCAAGGCAAATGCTGAAAACCATTTGTCTATTGCAGCCTAATACAATTTTAATGCTTGCTAATCTTGAAATGTAATGTCCACAATATCTAGCCTAAAATCATATTTAGGCGTACTCAGAAACTCTTTATAAGGCACTTACCAAAAGTTAATTCCAGCTCTGGATTGACACATCCATACATACAATCAACTTACAGAAAGAACTAAAATTTAGAACAAGAAGATCGTTTAACAAGCCTTTTACTCGCAATACACGGTAGATGATAATCGTTCAACGATCAGCACAATATGCCATGCCATTCTCCAGCTTGGAAAGCTGCCAGTACAAAATCAGAATCCATACCCATCCATGAGAAAACCAGGCCAGCAACCATTGCCTATTTTACAAATTTATACATGGACCAATCAAACACCAGCAGCATTAGGCAAGGCAGCCATAAAAGAATTGTATGATGACTCCAGATCAAAGCCAAGTTGTCGAACCTGCTGAGCTGTCAACTCATCCGCAGCTGCCATCTTAGACAACTTTGAGATCCACTCTTTCATACTTGTCCTCCCCTCAAACTCTGGGGGCAAAATGCTCAACTTACCAAGTGAAGCTGAAACGTCCAAGAGCAAAGGGTATACTTCATCCACTGCCTTCATATTCAATTTCAAGGAATCCATTGCTGCAATAAAGTTCTGAACAGATTCTGCCACTGTGGCAGCTGAGGCTGAGGCTGAGGCAGCTGCCACAGCCCGGTGCTCTGTAGTTGCAGGCACCCCAGAGGTCACAAGTCGGTATATGGCAGCTGGACACTCCATTTTGTAGGTGTCTGCAAAATGGTCGATACTGGGGCCGGTTTCTTTCAAAGTTGAACCTAAAGTTTTAAAATGGGCAATGAGCTTCTGACATTCAATATCATACTCAGATGAGGATAAAATGTCACGAACATAGGCTTTTTCAAGCTTCTCAGTGGCTTTGATAATGGCATAGAGCTCAGCAAAGTTTTCGTACATTTCTCTCTCGCGCTTGTCGTTCCATAGCTTGACCTCCATTGGAAGTGAAATATACACCTTGGGTGTTTAGATAAATGCAGGTATGTGCGGAGGATTGGAGAAGAGAACGGGTCACGCGCAAAGAGCATTTACCTTCTTCACTGAACCACAGAACGTACAACGAGTACAAGCAAAGGAAAAACGTTTAGAAATACAGTGCCAATCGACCAATATAAAGCGTGAAGATACAAGAACAAATAATAGCGAACTAAAAGAGTCATAAATCACAAAGGCCACTGTTGTTCAAAAATGAAGAAGAAAAGGGCATGGCATGTCCTTCAGTTGTTAAGATATCAAGATGCATTGTTTGAAAATATGGAGTATGCCAAAGACCAAATAGCTTGCTTAGCAATCAGTAAGAAACACAACCCAGAGAAAAACAGAGGAACAAGTGAAGAAAAGTAAATTCAACGACAAAACTCAAGCCCGAGAATCAAGTCATTCGCTTTCGTAGACCCAGACACGAATTAACTAAAAAGGAACAAACCTTTTACCTTTCCCGGATTCAACGGGATCATAAAAACAGCGAGCAAAAGCAGCAAGCAGCAAAATAAAGATTGGAACTTTACCTCAGATCATGTTAGAAACCGAGAATCCCCAATCTAAAAAAAACAAAAGCCCGTATTGGAAACAACGTAAACTACAGCCATATAACAAATATATTAGAGATAGAGAATTACAGGTTACAAAAGACTAGGGCTTTGTAAACCGTGAAGGCTCTTCTTTGCTTTCTTCAGTTCCAGAGCTGATTTGAATAATTCGTTGAAACGTTGGAGAGAGAGAGCGGGTTGCGTGTGGCCTCGCCTGCTCTGTATTAGTATTACATTGCTTACGGCATCTACGTGTAGTAGTTGGGCTCAGTTCAACACATAACTCACTCACTCTCTCTCTCTCTCTCTCTAGTAATAAGTAGTGACGCTACATTGCGTTTCATTTCATGGGCTCGCATGCTCAATCATTCCTCCCCATTTTCCACCGACACCATCATTCTCACTAATTCTTGTTTTTCCCAAAAGAAAATTTATTCTTAACTTGATCCAAAGTATGCAGTAACTATCTCAAAACGCCAAGGGCAGTTGTTCTTCTTCTCCTTCTTCTCTTGATCTGTGCAAATGTGTGTTATAGGAGTAGTTATTTAAACTTATTTCACTTTGCAAGACATAATTCTTCATCTACATTATAGCACGAAGCCTGCTTAGACTTGACGAGTGTTACATACGTTCGCAACTATCTTAATCGTGCACAAAGTTTTTGTTTTGTTATGTACATTGAGCCTCAAATTGTATGATAAATAAAGAAAAACTTTGAAGTTAAGTTTGCATAATTGTATACATGCACACTCAACAGTGTAACTGTAAGGACAACCACTATTACTTTTGTAGATCTCAAATCCTATTACATACCTACGATATGATTTCAGATCTTCTACAAAAGTAATAGTGGTTGAGTTGGCCATATTTAGTCATGTCAAATATTTAAGTTTATATAAATTTTGGGAACACATTAAAGTTATGTTGAGAAATGAGACAGATTCGATTTTGACTGATTACAAAATTATTGTTAATTTATGCCTTATAACATATCGGTTTAGTTGTAGTTTAGTGATAATTATTTAAAGACATTCTTTATCTTGTACATATTTAGATGTACATGATAAAGTTTATTTAAGGTCCCGATCATACATCACATACATAATATATATATCAAATATACGCGGCGGAAAATAAAACGGAACTTCAAAAATCATATCTACTCATGCATATAGATATAGAAAACAAAAACATGAAATGTAAGATGTTTACATACCTTTCTAACAATTTCCTTCGTTCTTTAGTCTTCTCTGTATTGGGTTATTGTAAACCACAACGATCAACGTAGACCGTCTCTAATGAAAGTTCACACGAAGATAGAATGATGAAACCTCACTAGGAGATGGTTATAATTCTTTCTTTGTGTTAGCAAAGACAAGAACTCTTATGAGAGTTAGAGAGAAAAAGAGTGTGTATGTAAGAAAGAATATTTCTTTCACTTGTATCTTACATAAGATGTACAAAAATCATCTCTATTTTCTGCACCATTTGGCCTTCCATAACCCCCATCACTAATAGAGAGTTATAGGAAGTTAATGACCATAAATAGCATACATTAATGGAAGATTTGAGAAGTTAATGACCAAATTGGTAGCTAACAATACTTGTTTATAATCTATTCCATGCAACGTTTTCTACCATGATCACATCGCGACACAATCTTGAAACACTCTCTCATATCTTGAATCATCATTCAAGATCATTTTACTCATTTTTCGGATCTCCTATGTGTATAACCTATTAAGTTCTCAGTTATGTTGGTTACTTGAATTAACACTTAATTCAAGTAAGTCAAGAGCGGTATCTAGCAACACGTCATGACCCCCAATTGATCGAAAAGTTAGTGATTTGACTACAAATCCTTTTATACGCAATATGTTGCTATGCAATTCGTCTTTTCACTATCTATACTCCACTTGGTTCAAAGTATGATCAAAGTGTCAACTCCCACTAAACTGACTACATCACATCTAGTCCAAGTGATATTAGATCTTGTCTTGAGGATCTCATTACTCTATATATCATTGAAGACTCTCTTCATGACACATATTTGCTCTGGCTAGAGACTCCCGAGTAATGACCCCGACAAGAAGCTGTTGTTATCATCTCCTTCTATCAAGAGTGGTGAATACTTTATTGACTACTCAATTACCTCTGAATACCTTAAGTTGTACCCAATCACCATCCTATGAGTAACCTCTGAAAGGCATTGATGAATGGAGTCAAAGCATAGGATCAGTACTCTAGATATCCTTGAGCACTTCAAGTCAAAGGATACTTGCACCATTGCTATGATGAGACTATCATTGATACTGGAATAGAATATCCATATCATTGTCTCATAGTATGTCAATTCAGTATACTTACTACCCTTAATAAGCATCCATATGTTAACTCTAAACAACTCATGTCTACAATTTATGAGATCTACTGCTTGATCCAATCAAGGAGTATAACATGTGCT
>JANKOE010000002.1:44516991-44528078 GCA_026284465.1 Erythroxylum citrifolium | reverse complement strand
CCAAAAAGCCCCTCCTTATAAGCCTTATGTCTTCCTAACTTAAGTAAACTTCCAACTATGCCCTTACTCATTCTTATTATTTCAATTTACTAACAACATACTATTCTCTTAATTTAATCTCAATTTATCTCTTTAATAAATTCTAATTCCATCAATTTAAGCAATAAATCTTCCAACAATTGACATTCTAATTAAACGCTAACCCAAAACAATTTATCAATCAAAAATCTCAAAAATAAAAAAATTGAAATCATGCTTAAGCAATAGGAAAAGAATTTGGGTCCAACATAATTCCTATTGGACACATATGTTTTATTATTATCGGTCATACATGCCTTAATCCAATTGGTCCATATGTTATCTTTAGAAAATTTACATATTGGTCCTTCTTCTTCCTTTACTTCCCACACTGGCCTACAATCATATCAATTAATTTCATTCCCCTATTTCTTAATTTTGCAATGGAATAAATTTCACGAAATTTGGTTAATTATTTCGGGAGTTATATCCAAAACACTACAAGCTATTTGAAAATATAGATAACAACCATAACTCAAATTCAAGTCAGAATTAAAAAATTTTAAAGGCATAATAAAATTTCAGCTCCTTTATGAACGTTGTATATCTATGTCTCTAGTTTAATCTCTAATTGAAATTATCCAATTTGGAGCTCTATATACCAAGATATGGCCAAATTACATAAGTATGTTCACGCGAAAATGAACAAATTACCCATTTACCAAATGAACAAATTACCCATTTACCCAAGTCTTTTACATTAAGTACCATATGTCTCTTACTATACTTAGATGCACTTAATTCATTTGTTATTTCACTTCTTAATACACCCTAGACATGCTATAGTACTTCTAGGGTATATGCTAGGGTCTTGCAGAAGTAATTTAGTGAGTTGTTGGACGTAGGAAACACTTCAGTTTTCTTCTAAAAGAAGCAAAATAGAGCCTTGCATATGTGTGTAGACTATCAAGCTTTGAACAAGGTGACTATCAAAAATAAATATCATGTTCCTTTAGTTTAAGACTTGATGGACAAACTATCAAGGGTTGCAGTGTTCATAAAGTTAGACTTACATAGTGGGTATTATAAAGTGTGGATTGTCGATGGTCACTAATAGAAAAAGACACGTGTAACTTTGTATGACTGGTAAGAATTTTTTGTCATGCCATTTGGTTTGACTAATTCCCTTCCTACTTTTTGCAATTTGATGAATGATGTCCTCTATGACTTTTTGGAAAATTTTGTGGTGATCTATTTAGACAATATTGTGGTTTATGGCACTAGCATGACATAATATATATAGCACTTAAGGAAGGTGTTTAAGTAGTTGTGACAACATAAACTTTTCTTGAAGATGGAGAAATGCAAATTTGTTTAACTAGAAATAAAGTTTGGTGAGCAAGGGCCAGATATTAATGGATCTAAAAAAGGTACAAGCAATTGTCAATTGGAAGGTTCTAAAAACGATGAAAGAACTTAGGAGCTCTTTTGTCTAGGCACATTATTATCTGTTACTTATTATGGGGTGCACAAAGAAGACAACACCTTTGAAGGATTTATTAAAGAAGAAACAAGAGTATTATTGGTCAAAGGCATACCAGGAAGCCTTCAAAAAGTTAAAGGCTATCATTTCAACTAAACCTGTGTTAAAATCACTAAACTTTATTCTCCTTTTTTAGGGCTTCGAATAAAGATATTAACGAAGTCTTGGTACAAGAAGGACATCCTGTTGCATTTGAAAGTCATAAGTTTAATAGTTTCAAGCAATGATACTCGACACATAAGAAGGAGATATTGGTAATAGTACATTGGCTTCAAGCTTGATAGCTATACTTATTAGGTACTAGGCTTGTTGTTCATATGGATATTGTTACTATCACCTTGTTTAAGACACAAAAGGAATTATCTGTAAGGCAAAACCGATGGTGAGAGTTTCTTACTGAATATGACTTTATATGGAAGCATAAATTTTAGCCTTACATACTATCACTTGAGTTAAATCAGACTTATTGGGGAAAATTAAATCATACCTATTGGAGCAAGTAATGAATAGTGTTGTATGAAGATTTTAGCGTGATGATGAAGGATTGCTATTGAAAAAGAACAATAAGTTGTATGTGTCAAGTTTTGGTGCTTTATAGAAAAAATTAACAAAGGAGACCCATGATTCACAATGGGTTGCTCATCTCGAAGTCCAATAGATGTTTACACTCCTTTCTCGATCTTACTATTGGCCAAAGATGGAGAACGACATTCAGGTATATATCAAAACTTGCCTTATTTGTCAATTGGATAAAACTAAAGGAAAGGAGGCAGGTTTATTGCAACTCTTGCCTATTCCATAAAAACCATGGATGTCAATTTCGATGGACTTCATTGGTGGGTTCCCAAAGGTGGACGACATGATTTCAATCATGGTGTTGGTTGATGATTGCGGTTTTTTGATATGTGTAGTTTTAATATTTTAACCTTGATATTTCACAATCGTATAGGTCGTTCACGTAGTATCTAAGGTGTTGATCCTACGAAGAGGGTTAATATAATTCTAAAATCTAAGGCCAAAACTAATCGCATAAATTCAAATTAAACTAAACTAAAACAATGATGCAATTCAATCAATCAATTCAATTCAAGAATTAATCATGAAATATTAAAAATCAGCAAATTGCAATGCACACACCAAGAATCAACCTAAGGAACTACCAATTGAGAGAAAGGGGAATTTTTACTTATCTTCAACACTAATCTAATTAATTATGAATTGTTGGATTATTGATTTTGGACGATCCTAGGGTTGATTATTCCCTCTCGAGTTATAACCAATAGCTATAAATTATAAACCCTAATCAGATTATGGAAGTGCAATTTCTCAATTCACAATTTATCCAACCCCTAATTAGATCTGAAGTTTTTCAATAGGCTACCGGAAACCTATGTGAGATCTCTCTTCACACAATTATCAATTTGATTGATTTCTCATTCTTATTAAATCACCTAACTCTCGTTAGCCCAATTTAATTATTTTTCATTTGATTCACACTCTTAGTTTATCACCGAATTATGAAAATGTAGAAATCAATCACAATGAATCCAAATAACATAAACAATCAGATTTTTATTGAATCAAAGATAAAAACAACCCAAAGGTAAGTTTAGACATTCCTCAACATTCATAAAATCCTATCTCAACAGCTATCTCAATTATATACATAAATAAAATTGAAATACACTGGAAACCAAATCTAAACGGATGACGGAGGCAGTAACGTCGGGAAACCTCCCGTTCTGGGAAGTATTTCACATAGGCTTCTTCTCCACGTCTCTCTTCCTTCGTCTCTTTCTCAATCTCTCAATGAAAGTTGCTCCCCCTTCCTCTTTTTTCTTGTTCTTTGTATATTTGATGTGTTTATGGCAGCCCTAGGGTTTTTTCGGGGTCAAAAAGGTCTGAAAAACCCTCAAAATTTGAATTTTTTGTTTATATGACTGTCTTTCCGACGCAGGTCACATGTAAGCTCTCTGTCACGATCGTGGCATCTGCCTGTCTTTCCGACGCATGCCACATGTAATGTCTCTATCACGATCGTGGCAAGAAGGCCACGATCGTGGGCCAAGTCTGATGCTTTTGTCATGATCGTGGCTGATGACAAAAGCATCAGATGCTTGTACTAACTCATAAAAACACTAACAAACATATCAAAGTACCTTAAAAATATAATAATTAAGCTCAAATGCTTGTACTAACTCATAAAAACACTTGAACACAGATAATTCACAAACTAACACAATTATACCGAAAACACATACTAAATAATTGAATAAACGAATAAACACATATCAAACTATACCCTAAAATATAATGCATTTCACACTTATCAAAAGTCTAAATCAAAAGGTAATGATCTTAGTGCAAATGGGTGTGACATAACATTTGGTACTCGTTCGGTTTATGTTAAAGGCCTTGGTGACGGTGCAAAAATAAATGTTTCAACCTCTATATATAAGATAATAATTAAACAAATTCAAAAGGAAAACAACAATTTAAGGCTGCATTAAAGGCTGAAGCAATCAACGGAGAAGAAACATGAGTTATATTGCCAAAACATGATATGTTATTTAAAAGGTTACTTACCATAAATTATGATGGAAATGAAGAGGAATGTGAAGGGTATTGATTCTAAGTCCTAGTCTTATTTTATCACTTCTTACATATACTATAATTTAACTCTAATACTTTTTTTTCTCAAATTACAAAATGGATGAAGATGCAATTAAGTAATCATCATACCCATGAAATGATAGGTTACATTTTAAGTAAGTATGTTATAAATGGTATAGTTATGTAGCATTTGCTTTAATTTGAACCATATAATTAGTGTATAAATTTTCTCATAATAATTTTAATTGACTTCAACCAAGCTTGTTATTTGTTACAGGGGGATAGATTTGGAGAAGGCTTTTTGCTATAATATTTGACATTATGTTTAGGCACATTTCAATTTATGGTGTTTTCTTTTCATATTTTTTGTTTACAAACTATAAGGAATACTCAGACCTTGTTTTTAATATTTTGGGTAGGTACAAAGTGTCACCTATTTATGTTATAATTTTCATTAGTTTTGTTGATACAATTAAATAGATTTACTGTATATTGGATGCGTCTACATTTAAATTAATAATATTTCTATACAACTTAATATTTATTTTCTTTATTAGCACTCAATTTAATAGTGACATTAAACAAAATTAATGTTGAGCATATTAAAATTATTTATCCATATAACAATACAAAAAATAATAATAAGAAAAAAAACATAATCAAAAAGGGTCTTTAAGATATTTTATAAAAAACAACGCAAAATGCTCATTACTATGAATTACCTAGAATGTTGCGAACTGTTTTTGACTATGTTTTCACACATTCATAGTTAAAAGTGTATACTTACAAAATTATTAAAACATAGCAAATAATATATAACTAAAATAGTGCAAAATGTAGCCAAATAATATTAGCTACATTTGTTTTTCTATCCTACCATCTAATGCCAATTCTTTTTCTTGCCAATATTGACTTCTACTTGATAATTAGAAATGCAATTATGGTGTTTTTAGTATAAAAACTGTTTATATATAATAATTTTACTATGTCTATAATTCTAGAAAACATCATCTAAAATGTTTAGCTACAGAGAATTTGTGACATTTCTGGCAACGATTTGATAACATTACAAAACTAATGCATGACATTTTTGGATGAATTGGCTATGTTTTTATTCGTAGCCTATAACCTAGTTTTTCGCAGTGATTGGTAAGATAATAGAAGCATGTTCTATTGTTAAGATAATAGAAGCATGTTCTTACTTATAGATTATTTTTACTTGTTTAGTTAGAGAAATTCAATGGTATTTTTTACAAAGAGAGTGGATTAGACAGAAGTCATACTCTCCCTTGTGTATACATGTATGTTTATTTAATGAAAAATTACGCTTTCGACTCGTATACAATAGAGGTCAATTTGCTCTTCCTTTGTTGTCTTTATTTTATTTATTTGTACTTCTAACTCTATTTCTAAACATATAACTCAAATTTCTTGACATGGTTCTTGAGTTATAAGAATATTGAAATCTTGTATAAGTAAAATCAAGAGAGAAGATCAACATTTCCTTCTAAATTCACATCAAAACTAAATTTATCTAATTATACTAAAACAATGCCTTCAATAAGTTTCATTATAATTTCTTGTCTCATGTTCTATACTGATAACTATGTTTTGTAGGCAATAAATGTAGCTGAGATATAAGCTGATCCACCTTAAGTTCCACATAATCTAATAGTAAATAAATTGAAAAATCATAATGAGGGAAAAGTAAAGAGGTATAAAGCTTTAGTTACTATACATGCTTTAGTTTCAGGGACAATATTTACAAGAATTATAACTTATAGGATTGGAAGAATCTTGGGACTAGGTAAAGAAAAAGTTTCAAAGGTCGAACAAAACAAGAAAACTAAAAATCTTCAATCTTTGGAGGGATTTTGAGTTGTTGAAGATGAAGAAAGTGAATATGTCCAAAAGTTGACAAACTTATAAAGATTATAAATCAGTTAAGGCTACTTAGAGAAGACATGAAAGACAAAAGAATTATTAGTAAAGTCCTTATAGATGTCCTTAGATTTCAAGTCAAAATTTCAACCTTAAAAGAGTCTAAGGTTATGTTACAACTTATGTTGATAAAGCTTGTGAATTCTCTTCAGGTTCAGAACAAAGAAGGAATTAGAGGCAAAAAGAACTTTAAAAAGTGGCATTTAAGGGTAAGTTAAGTTTTAATCAAACTAGCATAAGCCAAATAAAAGAAGGAACAAAACTGAAAAGAAGAAAAAGTACAAAGGAATAAGAAAGATAACATCATAATGAAAGTAAGGAAAGTATATTTGTAACTTAAAAACATTGAAAAAGGAGCAATTATACCCAATATTATTAGTTTAAACCAGACGAGATGTAAGGCATGCAACTAATTTTGGAATATTGAGAAGTATGCAAGTCTAAGAAGAAGGAACCAAAACAAGAAGAAAATGTAGCTAAAGTTGATGAACGTGAAGATGAGAACCATATTCTCAATGTCTAGCTGCAATAACAAGGATGAGTGACTTATAAACTTAGGTTACACGTGTCCTACCCATGATGAGTCCATTTTCACGGTCTTTTAAGAGTTTTCAATCAAGGATAAGAGTTGGTTATAAAACTTACATAAAATTAAAAAGAAAAGGGAATAATTATTGTCAAAACATATTCAAATATAAAGTAAAATAGTGATATGTACTATTTGTATCATGTTTAGATCAAAATTTTTATAGTATGAGTCAATTAGTTGATAAAGGACGTTGATCTAAAAGCACAAAATTAGGAAGTATGATTCATATTAGGCTGTTAGAATATCATGTTTAAAGGTTGAATTTTAGATACGAATGCAAAATTTCTAGATTTTGTAAAGCTGGGAATTTAAAGTTTGATTGCTTGAAATTTAGGCCTAGGATTTCAAGGTTCAATATGGCTAGAATTTAGGTTTGAGGGGGTTAGAATTTAGGATAGGGTTGGTGGAATTTAGTGCAGAACATAAAGAATAGATAGTAGGAAACTAGGAATCACCCCTAGGATCTAAGAATCACTCTTAGAAAAAAGCATCATATCTTCTAGTTGAAAACTCAAGTTTGTAGAAAAAAATCCAAATTGCTTCTTATTGATGAAGAGCTGAATACACACACATATATAAAGTTTCCCTTATTCTAGTATGAAGGGTTTCCAATTTAACTCCTATTATAATAGAAATTCTATAAGTCTATATAACTAGGATATCATATCTAAAAGAGAATAACATAATACTACTACTTTCTATCTAATAAGGAAATCCTAACACAATTTAAATTTTAGCTCTTATCTTTTGTTTTCAACTCAATTTTTAATCCTCATCCCACCAAATTAGGACTTGTGGTTGACTAATTTTTTCTCGTTTATGTCTTCTATATACCTTAAGTTCTTTTGCATCAATTCTCCCCAGCATGACTGAAGTCGTCCTTGACGTAGAATGTGACAAATACTGATCATATAAGTTTGGATTCAACTTTTGAAATTTTGATTATAGAATCCAAATGCTACCAGAAATTGGTCTTCCTTTCCACTTGACAAGATATTGTTGATATCCTCCATCTCTTGTGATTACAATTTGTTCATCTAAAACATCTTTTATCTCCTATTTAAGATGAGGAATGATTGGAATTATTATAGCTGCAGTAGGGGATTGCTCATTACCTTGTCTATGATAAATAGTTAAGCCTGCAAAATTAAATATATGACTTATTCCCATATCACTTGGTAGCTCCAAAACATAAGCAGTAGCACTTATCTTCTTGACGATCTTATAAGATCCAACATTCCATGAATGGAGTTTCTTATATTTTCATTTCTGAAAACAATCTAGATGAATCCTAACCATCATCATATCCCCTTCATTGAATTTCACCTATCGACGATGTTGATCAGCATGTTATCTTTCATCGTATCTCATCAAAGATGTTCCTCGTGTGTTGTGCAAAACTTTTAGCTTCAAAACGAACTTGTATTGTATGTGGTACAGGAATCAGATCAATAGGCTTCCTTAGTTGAACTCCAAAAACTATCTTAAAATAACTCTTATTAGTAAACTTATTTATAGAATTGTTGTATGTAAATTCTATCATAGGAAGAATTAGGTCCCAATTTTTCACATTGTCTCTAACCAAACACTTTAACAAGTGTCCTAAGCTTCTATTCACTAGGGATGTCAAAAAGGGTCAAACCCGATTTTGACCCTGGTTGAGTAGGCCATAGGTCGACCATGGTTGGTTCAACCGGGCCACGAACCAAGGTCAGAAGGGTCACAGGCTGACTCGACCCGGCTTGTGGCCAAACAGTTACTTTAAAAACGACGCCATTTTTGACGTTTTTCTTAAAAATATGTATATGGTAGGTCGGGTTAGCCCGAGCCTAGCCCGACTCATTGACATCTCTACTATTCACCACCTCAATTTATCCATCAGTTTGGGGACGGAAAGAACTTGAAACTTCAAGCTTAGTGTTTAATGTTTTCCATAAAGTTCTCCAAAAATAACTTATAAACTTCATATCACAATCAAAGATGATGGTTAAAGGTAACATACAACCTCTTTGAAGAATAGTTTAGGAGTGTGAACTACATCATAAGTCTATTTGCATATGGTATTAGAACTAAACCATATGCCTTAGAACATACATAGTGCTTCCTTTTGTAGGCAGATCCACGAACGTGCTATCATTGTTGGATTTTGACTTTACAAGTGCACTCGCAACTTCTCCTTTGTTCCTATGTTGTACTAATTATGTATCTTTATTCAAGTCTACTTCTCTAGCCATCACAACACAATCTTTATCAATAACATAAGTGCTATCATCAAGTTTTGAACCAACAGGTTCTGGAACCCCAACTAGTTGTTGGTTAATGTTTTCAGCTCCATGTTCTATTATTTTAACTTGTTGTCCTATTCTTTCAACCTGCTGCGCTATTGTTTTAGCTTGCTATTTAAGTGTTTGAACTTGTTGTTCAATTGTTTCAACTTTATGGTTTGTCAAAGAATCTATTTCGTTTTGTTTTTCTTCATCTTTAACACTTTGACCATCAGTTAATGTCAAACTCTCCATGTTATGATCATCTTCTATTGCCAAGCTCTTCATATCATCAATTATTTGAGCATCTTCTATATGTAGGCTTGAAGATTCCAATTCTACTAAATTTGAGGAATCAAAATCAAGACATGAATTTTAGCAATGATTTTCAAATATGTTGTGTGTTCGTAATCAATATCAATCTCTTCTTTTTGCTTAGTACTACATTTTCCATGTTCAACATCAAATATAGGTTATTGGTTGGTATAATTTTTTCTTATTGGAGTTTTAAGTTTTAGGGAATATATGTCTAGGTTGTCCAACCTCTCAAAAATTTGTCGAACATGTTTTCTTATAGACGTTGTTACATATAAATTGGTTCTTGGTGCACCTTATGAATGAGGATCATCGATTTCCAACTTTTTGCAATATTCAAAAGTATTTCATCTTGCTTTAAGTCGTCGAACATTCTTCTTTATGCCTTTTCACTACCAGTCGCCATTGTAAACCAAAACTCTGATACCAAATTGATGTAGGACAAATAGAAGAATTATTACTTAGTAGCTAAAAGCATAAAATTAGGAAGTATGACTAAAATTAGGTTGCTAAAATATCAGGTCTCAAAGTCAAATTTTGGTTAGAAATGCATAATTTTCAGATTTTGTAAAGTTGGAAATTTATGTTTGATTATTGGAAAATTAAGATTAGGATTTCATGGTTTAATATGGCTATAATTTAAGTTTGATTGGGATGGAATTTAGGATATGGTTGTTGGAATTTAGTGAATAACACCAAGAATTGATAGTAGGAAACTAAGAATCAGTCATAGGGTCTAAGAATTACTCTTAGAAGAATACATCATACCTTCTAATTAAGAACTCAAGTTTATAGAAAGATTCCATATTGCTTCTTATTAATGAAGAGCTGAATACGCAAATATATAGAGTTTGAAAACCCTTATTCTATTAGGAAAGGGCTTCTAATTTAAATCCTAGTACAATAAAAATTTTACAAGTCCTATACAACTGGGATGGCATATTTAAAATAGAATAACATAACTTTATTACTCCTCGTCTAATAAGGAATCTTAACGCAATCTAAATTTCAGCTCTTGTCTGCTTTTATCAACTCAATTTCTAATCCTCCTCTTACCGCCCTCAAATCTTCTGGCTCAGGTACTCTGGCCCTAGCCTATGCCAGAGGATCTAAGCCATCCTGACCCTAGCCTGTGCCAGAGGATCTAAGCCATCCACACATGGCTTAGACCCTCTAGCACAGGCTAGGGTCAGAGTACCTGGGCCAAAGGATCAGCTCCCCATCTTACCAAATTAAGACTTGTTGTTAACTCATTTTTTTCCTTTTATTTCTTTTATATTATTTAAGTTCTTTTGCATAAGTTATATTATACACTTTTCTAGACATGCTTGTAACACATTTGATTCAAATGGAGTTAAATTGTTGATAGTATCCATGAAGAAAAAGTTGTTCCTTGTTAAATAATCTAAAACTATTGTGAAAAAAGTTGACAAATCTACTTGATTATTTCGTTTTGGTACATGAATAATGATGATGATAATGCTAAAATGTTGGTTAAAGGGCTGATAAAAAATAAAAATTAGAATGACATTGAAGTTGGCAAACTAATAAAGATGAAACCAATACTAGATTTGAAGGCTTGACAAAATTTAAGCAATACTTTATTTCAAATGTGAAAGAAAGCTATGAATCTTCATTCTAAACTTAACAAAGAGACTGTGGTGAATGCAACACGAAAATCTTGAAATAAGTATGTTGTCTCAAAGCTGTCAAAAACAATACTTTGGTTAAAACAAAAAAGGAGGAACTGGTCCAACCACAAAAAAGAAAAAGTTGATTGCCAGAATGAATGATGAAATGAAGT
>JANKOE010000002.1:44485907-44502043 GCA_026284465.1 Erythroxylum citrifolium | reverse complement strand
TCCAATGGAGGACAGGTACATTTCACTTGTGGTAGAATATTTCAGGTGATTGTGGGATCAAATCGTTTTGAATTTCTGGTCACTGGGGGGAATTATTATGTGGACAAGATGTTGGATCGACGAACTCTCCTTAATTATTGCATATTTGTTCTTTTTGATTCGATGCTTTAAGGCTATCTCTGTTTTGTCAACTAATGTTTCGTTGTCTCACAAATCTCCAGGATATATCGTATGAAAATCAAGTGAAAAGATGCCACTTTTTAGTTGTTTTTACCATCAGATAACTAGCGGATGCAACCAAATCTTTTTGAGAAGTAAACGCATCAACATCTACGATGATAGTGATATCATTCTCATATACACTAATACTAGTTGTTTGCTTTATTCAAAAAGCTTGTTCCATGCGTGCGCTTAGGGATTGGTCAAATAATTTATGGAGATAATCGTTCTTTGTATAATCCTTTAAACAATATTTTCTACTTCTGTTATCTTTTAAATGTCTTGATAAAATCCTGATTGAGCATAATTACCACTTGTATAAATATATAAAACAAATATTTTTTATTTGAATGACCATATAACTAGGTCATATTCCACTAAGGCATCCCCACCACTTGTGAAACACTTGATTAGAAAATGGATAAAAGCAGATGTGACAAGTGTTCAATTGTGATAAGAATAGGTATATTGCCTGTGCTCGTGTGGTCACATAGTTAGAAATACTATGTTATTTTGATGGTGCTTTCTTTACTTGGATGGATATGGTTGCTAAGATTCAAGCTTCCACCTATAAAATTCTTTTCCGGTTATATCCGGCTGAATTAATCACCACTCATTTCTAGCAAATGCATGTTTCGGTGGGTTGTGATTTTTGCTGGGCGTAGGCCTCGGCCATATGACCACACTTTATTTTGAATTTACGCTGAACTATGTGTTAACTGTTTGATGCTTCATGTAATTTTTGTTCCCAATGTCTTTTCGGTTGTAATGTACCAAAATAAGATGTTTTTAATCTCATTATGGGTGTAAAGGAGTTTCTGGATTTATTTTGCCTTGTTGTAGCTGATTGGGGTATGCCCCTTATACAAATGTAAATAGTACTTTTTGATAAATACCATTTACCATTTATCAAAAACAAAGAAGATATTTTAACAGCTAACCTAGGTTCACCAAGGCAAGAATGGTTGGGTTCAGTTGGACCATTTTATGGCACTTGAGAGTTGAGAAAGAGGTGCTAACCGTAGTTCCAACAGGGGTAACAGCCAAGAAATCTTGTACAGATCAAGGGTTCATGGGAGGGGTGTACAGATCAAGGGGTACATGAATTGAAATTGATTATCATTATCCAGCTATAACCCAAATAGCGTGGACACCACGACAATTGAGCACATCATGGAATATGGGGCCAAGAGGATCAGCTTCGTTGACTACTCGACTTGCCGAGCTAAGTACACAGCTTTGTTAAGCCAAATAGTGTGAAGGTAGAAATAGAAAAATGAAAAGTATCACGTACTCGACAACTTTCATATATGTAAATGCCCGTATTAACCAATACATACCAACACAATAGGCAGGATCCAAAGAAGTGAAACCATTATTAACATTGCATGAAGGATTGCAATGCCTACTAAGAAGCACGACACCAAAGAGCCACAAATCATAAAGGAGGCTATACTATTTAAGGAGTGCATGACTGCTAGCACTCGGCATACCATAATAGTACACAATTCTAAGTGAAAACGGTCTGAAACATTATGTGCTGATCTGATCTGTAAATCAGGAGGTTCACCATGTCATTCTTCCTTTTTCTGCAAAAACATTTTTGCTTCCACTTCTCCACTATATGGGGCAGAAGGGTATGCATACTGCTGAAGAACAGAGAATATAACCATCTCCACGATGACCAAGACATTCTGAATAGCTTCCTCAATGTGCTCCACATCCAACCAGAAATGATGAGACCGAATGATGCCCATTGCCGCTAGTATCTCAAGGAGCATTCCCTAGGGAGGATTGGAAAACGTTATTGTTCTGAATAATAACTTCAAGAGATAAATCCCACAATAACGCAATTTTAAGGTCATACATTTTGCCATTTGAAATTTTAGTCCTAGCCTGGAAATAATTCTCTTATTATGTTCAAACAAAACTTGTAAGAGTTCTAGTATAATGAAAGCTAAATCCAGTTAAGTTACAAGAACATAAGAGTCGCTGCTACTAGTAAAACCTCCAGGTGTCAAATAAACCTTAAACCATACCAGCGGAGTTGCAATAACTATCAGCTTTTTATCATGTCTTATTCATGTCAAGTTTATCAATCGCTTGTTTTGTTTTACCTAACCTCATTGCATGTAAGATTTTAGTATTTGTTTTTGGCTTAATGCTCCATTAGCCGTTCATTCTTCTTCCACCACGCCCTTCCAGTTTTTTTATTTTTTCCCCTTCTGATTAGAAGTTAGAACCATTCTCCTCCAACTCTATAAAAGAACAAGCAGAAGAAGGAAACCTAGAGGTACATATTTACCTGCCAAAAGCAAAAGAAGACAATTCCCTTAATGCATAAGAACTTCGCCAGGGGCCTGTGTGGGGCCAACTCCTTTGCAAAGACATGGTAAAAGGCTATCAGAGAATATAGTGCAAGAGAAACCGAAATGTTTAGGATAATGGTGAATGTCCAACTCAACCAAGTTGGGTACATCCCAATAAGTTGGAGTGTTATCATCAAGATCGAACATATTGGCCGAATGATAACAAATTGCCATGTCCAGTCTCTAAGAAGCTTTAGATGCCGGTGGTCCAGCCGGACAGTTTTAGGCTGCATTTTGTACAGAAGCACATTGTGTCAATTTTAACCAATTGTCAAGTTCAATTCTAGGTTGGCTGCAATTGATCATAAAACATAAAAACCGCAGTTTCTGCACCTGAAAAATTGTCATTGGAAAAGAATGATGGATTTCTCTCCCTTTAACTCCATCTGGCACAATATTTCTCCTAATGGATATATTTAGGTAACTATACATCAAAGCCAAGAACTTTGCTATTGCCTGCAGTAGAGAAGCAAAGAAGCAATGGTAGCAGTAAAATAATGAGAAACTATGATAACTCATAATACAAGCCAAACAACAATCAACTATTAGGCACTCACCAGAGCTTCGTAACATTCTTTGACTGACTCCAAAAATGTGAAGAATGGTTTACTGCCCTGGATGTCCAACAAACCAACAAAGGAGTCGAAAGCATATATAGGAGCCATGCAGATTATGATCAATATGGCTTTCTGTTCCTTGGGATTTTTCCAGAAAAAGAGATGCTGTGACAGGAGCTGCACTGTGAAATGCATTGTAAGCATCACACAGAGTGCTGATCCCAAGAGGGTAAGCTGTGCAGGACTCATACTACTTAGGTCTATCATCGTGCTGCTGGTTTGCAACCAGGAATCTGCAGAGGAGTTTAAGCAAACCAAACTCTGTTAGAATATAGAAAGACTGGATAGAGAGAAACCAGAGTAATCAGTATGCCAATAACTCATGCTACTGCTACGCAAGGATCATCAACTCTGTACACCATTCAAATGCTAAGAAACATGTGGGTGCTATTTTCTCATTTGCCTAACAAAAATGAAATAAGTCAAAATTGCACCAAATTCACATTATTGAAGCTTCACCTATATAATTTAAACCTCAAGTGACACAGTTATACAAATTATGTGAACCCCATTTGTGTTATGTAGGTAGACCAAACCAGAAACAGTCACTATATAAGTTCAGGTAAAGAAGCTGAAGTGTAAACTGAGTAACAGAAACAAGTTGAATGGAGTGTCAAAACCTAAAGAACATAGATAGAAGCAGTAGAAGGTAATATTCTTCAAATAGGCACAGCCGGGAAGCAAGGAAGTATAGCTGTGTGAAAATGCATTAGGAATTGTATAAAAGCTAGAGCAAGAGAAATTCTTTTACAAAACTTCCAATCTTGACACTACTCACTCGTACGATTCATTTAAAGGGCTTATTGATGAATTAATTTAACTTTAAGAAACACAACAAGAAACCTAGCCAAATAATATCCAAGATAGACATTAAAAAATGGGGGCATAATTATGAAAATTCCACATTGGAGACTTAGAGTCAACAGCTACTATCTGGTTGCACAAATAATTAGCTACGTTATTAGAAAAGTAACTAATAATTTTTAGCTACTAAACTTAAAAGTAGCCAAAATGTATTGGCAACGTTTTCTTAAGACGTCACTAATAGTTTTTCGCTACTAAAATAAAGCGTAGACAAAAACAATTAACGACGAATAGTGAAATATAAATCGTAACTAATGATTATTAGCAACGATTTTGAGACATTTAGTGACAAATGATTTCGTAGCCAGATGTTGTTTTTGTTGTAGTGATATCTTGTACAGAGAGTTAATTCTATATTCAAATCACAAATCTCTTTAACACTTCAAGTCTCAAAATAACTTGAACAAAAGGCACACCTTAGAGTGAATTTTTGGAACCATTTCACTTTGTTATTAAACATCCAGAAGAGTTAAGAATAAGGCAACAAACATGTTAAGAGTAGAAAAAGCCATTTGCTTGGCCCTTTGGCAGTGAAATTTGTGGGGTTTGAAAAACTAAAAAGAATATGTTTCAAACTGAGATTTTTGTGATCCACAATGACTAGCTTTTCAAAGGTGATCAACTTTACCTACCCAATACTTCTATAAGGGAATATGTGATTTGGGAACTATATGGAGGAGGGGCAACATGCCATTTCGAAGAGATAAAACCATAACAACGGTTGAAGATCATTTTCATTGGCCCTCTTTAAAGTGGGACGTGTCTAAGGTCATACGGTAATGTCATACATGTCAATTGGATAAAAGAAAGAAGCAAAATTCTGGACTATACTCACCGTTGCTCATCACTCATGAACCATGGCAAGAAATAAATATGGATTTTGTCTTGGGAGTGCCAAAATCTATGAGAGATTATGATTCTATTTTTGTGGTGGTGGATAGGTATTCAAAGATGAGACATTTCATTCTATGTTCCAAGACTTATAATATTGTCCACATTGCTAAACTCTTCTTCAAAGAAGTTGTACGTCTTCATAGATTACCTTTAACCATTGTCTCTAATTGCAATGTCAAATTTATGAGTTATTTTTGGAGAGCTCTACAGAAAACATTAAACACTAAGCTTCAGTTTTCAAGTTCTTTCCATCCATAAACCAATGGAAAAATGGAGGTGGTGAACAAAAACTTATTGTTAAGATGCTTGGTGGGGAATTATGTAAACAATTGGGACGTAGTTTTTCCTATGGTAAAATATAACAATTATATAAATAGGCCAACAAGTAAGATTCCTTTTGAAATAATTTCTAGAATTCAACCAAGGAAGCCTATTGATTTAATTTATGTACCATAACAACAAGAGATATTGTTGAAGTTGAAGGTCTTGCATAACCATTGAGGGTTATCTTTGATTAGGTACGACGAAAGATAACAACTAGCAAATTCATTTATAAAGAACATGTTGATTGATGGAATTCAATGCAGGAGATATGGTAATGGTAAGGATTCGACCGAACCATTTCCAAAAGGACAAACAAGAAATTTTTTTCAAGGAATGCTAGAGTTTATAAGATCATTAAGAAATAAGTGTTAATGCTTATGTTTTGGAATTACTAAGCGATAGGAGAATTAGTTCTATCTTCGATGTTGTTGACTTAACTAATTATCATGGATATGATGTTACACGATGTTACACATTCACGTACTGAAGTTGTGAGAATTCCATTCATTTCTCATCTTAAAGAGAAGAAAGGGGATATTCTTGATGAACAAATTATAGTCATAAGAGCTACTAGACATCTGCAGTTTTTTGTCAAGTGAAGAGGAATATCATTTTTTAGAGCACTTGGATTTTAAAACATGGAATTCAAAAGTTAAATCAAAACTTGTATGATCAGTATTTATCACATTTTGTTTTGAGGACGTTAAATAAGCCCAGAAAGAATTGATGTAAAAGAGCTTAGAATTTATAAAAGAAATAAAAGAGAGCAACACTCAACCACAAGCTTTAATTTGGTGGAATGAAGAGCTGGAGTTAAGGTAATAACAAGGTGATAGGGGCTAAAAATACTGTATGTTGGGTTTTCCTTATTAAACAGGGAGTGATAATAAGTTAGAATATTGTCCTAATTTGTTTAGGACTTAAAGCTTATATAAGAATCAAGAATCCTTATTAAAACAAGATTCAATTTCATTTTTATAAATTTTAGATATAAGGAATACAAGAACATGTGTGTGTGTGTGTGTGTGTGCACTCAGCTCTTTAGTAAAGGAAATTTGAAATTTTTTTACAAACTTAATTTTTCAACTAAAAAGTGTGATGCTTTCTCTAAGAGTGGTTCTTAGACTCTAGAACTAATTCCTAGTTCATTACCTTCCATTGCTTGTTTACCTCACTAAAATTCCAGCATCTCTACCCTGAATTTTCAGCAACCAAAGACATAAAATCATAGCCATATTTAACTTGAAATTCCAGCAATCTAAATGAATATTCTGAGCCTAAAATTCCAGCATTCAGATTTTATAAGTTTTGTGAGTTCTAGCTACTAATTTGAAATCCCTTCTACTCGTCCTACGTCACTTAACACACCTCTGCAGATCATTCCAGTCAAAAGGTTAAGAATATATACATACAAGCTCCCACAAGTTGAGTGAATATTGTGCCTACGAGTAGCTTCTAGTTTTTGTGAATGAGAAGTTTTTGTGAATGAGAAGCATGCTTATGAAGACCCAACGCAGCCCGCCTGTAATAGAATTGTGAGTTAAACACATATTGGAATAATCTACCTAGTCTTTAGGCAAAGCAAAATATACCTGGACTATATCAAGCAAAATAAAATGAAGTGGAATGGGCCCTTCTGTTTCATCCACTAAAACTCTAAGCTTAAACCCTCTCAACAAACCAACCAACAAAGATGAAAAGGCTTTTCAAACCCCAAAACATTATATTCACAAAGAAAAAAAACCTAGGCATTGAACTGGTTACACAAAACTATAGAATTTCCGATATTTTCCATCAGTAGTCAAAACAGCGCAGTACGTTTTTTTTTTTTTAACACATCAATCCAAGACCGTTAGGAGAACACTCACCCCAACGATGTGAATTAATAAAAACAAAGTTGGAAGACATAAGCTAGGATTCAAAGTTAGCGGTTGAAATCAACCAAAACAAAAGAGGAGAAAGACAAAATCAAGTTTAGGCCAAAAAAATTAAAACAGAAAAGAGATACAATAAGAGTGATCCTGTATTCTCACAAAGTATAAATTAGTAACCTGGAGACAATATTGAAACTTAGAAGAAGCTACGAGTATGTAATATAGTAACAAAAGAAATGCCAAGGCTAAGAATGTTATCACTTAACGCATCTAAAAAAATCAAATAATAAACACAATTAACACAAGATGGCTAAACCACATATAGACTTGCATATCTAAATACAAGCAGGGATCTAAACATAGTAACAACAAAATAAAGACATCCTTCAAAGAGAAAAAGCACAAGAACATAATTGCAATCGACAATAATGAGTGATAGGAAATAGAAGCAAACTTTAGACCCTAAAAACTGTAAACATTGAGTTTCCAGAAGGTCAAACCAGATGACCTTAATGGATCAAAGAAAAACAGGACTATATAAGCATGCAATCAGCATCCTAAAAGCAAGGAACATCATACAGGCCTCTATAGCCGCCCAGACAATAGAAACCACCAATCCAGACCCAGAGGAAAATCATTGAAACACAACAAAATCCATGTGAACAAGAATGAAAATTTAACAAGAATAATACTTAGAATAGTGACAATAGTTGAATGAAACAGGCACAACGTATAGAAAAATGAGTCACTACAACACAATCACCAAATGGTATACATCCTACTAAAATTGATGGGCAAAACTCAGATTGACCAAAAACACGGCAGGCCTAATCCGGAAACACGACAAAAGTAAATAAATAGAAGAATCAATAATGAAAATTAATAGCAAACAAAGAAACTGAGTGGGTGATTTTCGATTTGGGGCTTTTACCCTGTACGTTTCCCAACCGACAGTTCTCAACACGCACAAGGAGATCTCAGGTCTTCTGCAACTTATGGATTGCCGGAGATGCTTCTGAGTTCCTATAAGACCGACAACAAAACATTATAAATGATTTTCATGCTAAGGGGATAGAAAACAGTTACTCATTAAACCTATAGCTTCTCAGATAAGTTTGACGAACTTTGAGCAGCTCGAAAGACCGAGGGATAGCTATCGGGTTCCACCAAAAAGTGAAGAAACTGAATGAGAGGTGTGGTGGTCTATGTATCTGCCAGCCTTTCCTCAACTGACAGCTTCCCTTGGCTCTGGTGTTGCAGTAAATTTTTCTTTCTTTTTTTTTTTCAAAAATTTTTATTTGATTTTGTTTTGTTCCTTTTTCTTCATTTTCATTCTTTTAATTTTTGTGAAAGTATCAATTCAACAAAAAATTTTATTTTTAAAATAAATAAAAATTTATTTACATGTCCAATTTTTAAGGTATCCGTAAAACAAAAAAATTCAAATAATTTCAGGAAAAAAGTCAAGGGTACTAGCTCACTAAAATGTTTTCCCTCTTTATAGAAAAAGAATATGAGGTTTCTTTCTAATTACAACTAAATTTCAATTATATTTTATATTTAAATTCTAACATTAATTATAATTATAATGATAATTTAATTTAATATAATCAAATATTCCTGAAGTTTCTTAAACTTTACAATTAAGTCTAATTTAATTTAAATTAATTTTTAAATTACTCTTAATATGTGAACTATTAAGTTTATTATATATTGACAATAATTGTAAATTATAATTCTAATTATGGATAAATTAAAACTTTTTTATCTTTAATTCTACAATTAAATAATTTATAATACAACATGTTATAACCATCCAAACATTAGGAATATAAAAAAAAAGTTTAACTAAACATATTTATGTATGTTTATAATGTATAATTTAATTCTTTTGTCATTCAACATTCAAATTTGACAGAGTATAAAATTAATATCTATTCCAATTAAATCTAGTCATGTTTATTTTTGCTAATTAATAAATAATTTATATTTGATATTTGAAAACACATTTTCAAGACTCAACTCACTCTGTTTAGAGAGTCCCTTGAAGAATCCTTTATGTATTTACCCAACTATCTACATATATATCATATCTTAAATAAAATAGGTCATAAATAATATCAAAATATAATAATTCTCATATGCAATATTTTGGTGATTTTAACTCTAAGAATTCATTATACGATCGTCATAATAAGTAAATTAGTAGATACATAAGTAATATTCCATTTAAGACCCTGATAATCGGGTTAGTTTTGTGAACTTATTCTTTAATAAGCATACACACGTTTATTTAAAATTCTCCGTACCTTATTTTATGAGATTAATTACTTTTTTCATAAGAAAAAAATATAACATGTATTAGTTTTATTATTTCATCAATATCCCATTTTGATAAAACTATAATTAAGAACAATTTAGGAATGATGCATAAATATATATTAAATCTTATAATTATCATCTGTCACAATTTTAATAGCATAGTAATTATTTTAAAATTTTTACCATTAATATTAAAATATGAAATTAAATTAACAAAAATAGATAAATATAAAAATGTCTTTATTAATTAGAATAATAATGTCATATATTAAACTACAACCAACAATTGGCTACAAGGGCTTAAACTATGAATTTCTCACTTACAACAAAGTCAATCACATATGTATCTAATATCATTTTCATCCAAATGTTGATTATGTCTTTTTTTAGACAACACTTAGTGACAGGATCAATAAGATTCTCTTTAGTTAAAACTGACTCTAATGTAATGTCTTTTTAGTTTATTATCTCTTTGATTAAGAAAAACTTTTTGAGTATATATTTGGATTGTTTATAAGATCTCGGCTACTCTTCTTATACAATGACACTATTTTTTTACAACATAATATTATTGGCTCAACAATGCTAAGACCCATTCTAAGTTCAATAATGAACTTTTTGATCCAAACTATTTTATTTTAACCTTTGACATTGAACTGTATTTTATCTTAGTTGTAAAATCAACGATGGTTAGTTATTTGAAACTTTTCTTAATTTATGCACTACCATTCAAAGTGAAAATATATAGCTTTACTCTTCTTATACAATGATACTATTTTTTACAGCACAATATTATTGGCTCAACAATGCTAAGACCCATTCTAAGTTCAATAATGAACTTTTTGATCAAAACTACTTTTTTTGTTACCTTTGACATTGAACTATATTTTATTTTAGTTGTAAAATTAACGATGGTTAGTTATTTGAAACTTTTCTTAATTTATGCATTACCATTCAAAGTGAAGATATATAGCTTTACTCTTCTTATACAATGATGCTATTTTTTTACAGCACAATATTATTGGCTCAACAATGCTAAGACCCATTCTAAGTTCGATAATGAACTTTTTGATCTAAACTACTTTTTTTGTTACCTTTGACATTGAACTGTATTTTATCTTAGTTGTAAAATCAACGATGGTTAGTTATTTGAAACTTTTCTGAATTTATGCACTACCATTCAAAGTGAAGATATATAGCTTAGTTGTGATATACTATCATCATAATCAGACTAAAAACTTGCATTTAAATATTCATGAATTGTTAGTTCAGCTCCTCTATAAACTAAGAAAATATTCTTAGTTTTTAGAAGTACTTTAAAATATATTCCACAATCTTTTAATGACTATCATTAAAATTCGCTTGAAATATACTCATTATCTCAAAGTATAAATGACATCCAATGTAATATATAGCATCACATGCATGATTGATTCAAATATTTTTTATTATCTATAAACTTTGTTTTATGATTAAAATGCTTCAAACTAAATGTAAAACACATTTGTAATGATGATGCTCTAATTCTCATGTACACCAATTTTAATTATTTTACTTTATTTATGAAAATAATATATAACTAATTATTTATCGAGAAAGCATGTTCTATTTATTAAAAGGAATGGTTAAATTATTTGTAGAGATAATTATATTTGTATATAACTTTTATTGAGTCTTCTTATTATTTAAAATATCTTAATAGAATTTTTACTTCAATTTTTTATTTTTAATCTTTAAAACTAAAATATTATTTATTTATTAACAGTTTTTATGAATTAAACAATGAAACGTTTGATAACATAGAAAAATAAAACAAAGATTTTTTTAATTTTTAGCTCAATCATTCTCTTTAATTTGTACAATTTGAATATTTGCATCATCATGAAATATCTCTAAATATTTTCATCTTCATAACATACATTCCTATAACAATTTTATTTCTTCTATCACTCTCTCACTCTCTCTCTCTCTCTCTATATATATATATATGATAAGTCAAAATTGTGTAGATATTTGTGGAATGAATTGGATTGATTTTGACTTATTTCCTTGGGGATTTGACATTTTATCCAGCTAATTCACTCACATTCTGAGTTTATTGCATGATAGGTACAAATGCTTGATTTTGGTGAAAAAGGGGCATAACTTTCATTGGAGATGCCGGACTAAAGCCAATTAAGGACGAGTGCAAAGAGAATTCCGAGAAGACTCCGAGAAGAAATTATGGCATTCAGAGGGTCAAAGGCGTAAAAGTGAAGAAATAGGTCATGTTCGTTAAACGGACACACATGTCCGTTTAGTCGTAAAAGTTAAGAAATAGGCCATGTTCGTTTCTGGCAAAAGACCTTCCCAGACCTGAGAAGGTCCATTAAACGGACACATATGCCCGTTTAACGGACATCAAGCGGCAACAGCAATTTTCAGACCCGAGAGTGTCCGTTAAACGGACACTCATGTCCGTTTAATGGACATGGGCGGCCAACAGACCCCTGTTTCGAAAAGTTAGATTTTTTGGAGTGTGTGAACTATAAATACCTACTGTTTAGACCTAAATGGGGGGGGGGGGCTGAAGACAGGTAACGAATTGAGAACAGTGGGAGGCACAAATTAAGAGGGAGAGAGGAAATTTAGGGATTTTCCCAAGGATTTGGAGCTTCCATTCTCATTTTCTTTGCTAATTTCTCTCTCTACTTCTTCTAATGTTGAGCTTCTTTATGTGTATGATGTTTGTTGCAATGTTTAGGAACTAAACCTCACTTAGGGTGAGGGATGTAGACTATTAGAAGGGAGCTTTGTATGATATGGATGATTGAATGTCTTTAATGAGAATTTCTGGGCTATGTTCATCTTCTTTAAACTTCATTATTGTTTCTATGCTTGATCTCCATAGATGCATTCTTAGGAATCATTGGGTATGCTGAAGAGTGAACCATGATTCATGCTTAGAAAGTTGAACATCTTGGGTTTAGAGTTAGAGATAACGTAAGCTAGGGTGAGAACTTGAAATGGCTTGTGTTTAATGGATTTGGTTAGAAAGATTTCACATTGATGAATGGATGTTTTTAGTTGAATACTCCCTTATACCTTGAGAAAGGATATGGGTATGATAGTGCCATTGTTCTCTTAACCTATATTCAATCACATTCATATTGTGCAAAGCAATCTTTTTAAATGGTGAACCCCCTATCCCTAATTCTAAGTCATTAAGTAAACATTTTCCTGGTTGCTTTGTTATTCTTTTCAAGTTAATTGTTCAATCAACTCAAATCATTTTTACAATTTTCTGTCGATAACATACAATTAATTAGATTTAATTGACTGGTGAATGAATTGGTCCTTGAGGGAGACGACTTTAGAATATTCACTGTGCGGGTACTAGGACGATTCTGTGCACTTGCCGAAATTATCGATCAATATATATATATATATACAACTATAAATTAATTATAAAGTAGAGCCAAAACTTAAAAAGTAGTAACGAAATGCCTAAATTTTCAATTTTTTTCAATTCTAGTCCAACGTTAGTCTCATCATTATCTTTACTGATGTGGCACTACCATGTGTCAAGGGGGCCCTCACTAATTAGACAAGTCAGCGTCATTAGGAGAAGGTTTTTTGATTAATGAAACGACATCGTTTCTTGGTTATAGTAAAATGACGTCATTTCGCTTATTCTTAGATCTCATTCTTTGCTTACTCTCTTCTTTGTCAATAACCCCAAAATTACAAAACTAAAATCCCTAATTTGTAACTAAAATCCCATAACATTCATAAGACAGTGAATTCGTGCGTGGGTGCTTCTTCTATCGCTAAGTTAATTGCTCCATCAAACCAAAAAAGGTTCTTTCGTGCATGGGTGTTTCATAAGAGAGTGATTTCATCGTTAGGAGAAAACTAAAAGTTTATGAAACTGTAGCTTTCGTTGCTTGACTTCCTGTGGCGTTGACTAAGGTATGATTGTTCCTCTCGATCTCTATAGTTGTTTGTTTTTTATTCACTACTTATGAATTGGTATGTTGTTGTATTAGGGTTTGAAATTGAAATTTGATATTTGTTCATTTATGCAATGATCTGAAATGTTTTGTTCCCAAATCACATTGTGCTTCCACCTTTACCTTTCTCGTGATTACAAGCTCTAAAAGTTTGAAACTTTTTTGATAGGACATATATAATATCAAATGTTTAGGTCTTATATATATTTGATTGTCGCAGATGCTAAAATTAAATTTCCTTTGTTCACTTATTGTATTGACCGTTCTAACATGTTTGAATTAATTCATTACACTAGATTATAAACATTTAACAAATAGTAAAGTATAAGTTCATGAAATAGTGTTATGTGTCATGAAATGATGTGAATTTTGAACAATTTAGTATAATTATGTCATGAAATGATGATGTGACGAAGATAGTCAGTACCCATATACCCATTGAGTATAGTTTATAGGTGTCGTAATGATGTGGTTTCTCTTCACCATTTTGGACATTTAATTCTTTGTTGGGTGAATTTATGAAAAGAAATCATAGTAGTGCTACATTTAAGGTAATAATTAAATATTTGTATGATGATATTGTAACAGGATAAAGAAATATAGGCAGAAATAAAGTATATGTAGCTTTTGTTGGGTATGAACCTGATATATATTTGACATGGAAAGACTGTCAAGGTGTTGTTAATAGATTCCAGGGTGCTATTTATTGTTCTTTTGATAGTGTAGCAGAAGCTAGAAGGATATATTCTTAATTTTGTGAAGAGAAAGCATTATGTTCAATGGTAAAATAACTGTAATATATATTATTTATTTTATGTGATAATTTAATTGCATTCAAATATAATTAATATTGATATTTCTATATATAATACATATTTTGAATATTGATTGCCCAAATTGTAATGCCTTGAAGAAGTTACGGATTTCAAATACTAAGTCTAATATTGGTCAACATTTTTATGAATGCGTTAATATAAAAATAAGTAATTCAATTATTTTTTGTAGTAATTCAAAATAAGTAATTCAATTATTGTTCGTAGCATTGCCATTTGTATAAATTAATGTTAATCAATATTCAAATCGAAGGTCTTTTGTAAGTATTTGGTATTTGTGAAAGATATGAAAGTTTGTTTTTATTGTAAAATATGTCAAACAAATTCTACGCATTGGGGTAAGAGTCTTGTTCGGAAGATGTATTGTTGTTTGCAAGAAGTATAGTAACAATTTATATGCATAATGCAAATTTGTGATAAGTCCTAATATTTGTGTTTATATCTTTATTTTGTAGGTTCTTTGTGATTTTATAGCTTGGTCGTCGGATGTAAGTAGAAAAAAAATGGAGACATTTTAATCGTTAGAAGAGCAAATGTAGCTATTATGTTTATCGGGACTTTTTCATCTTTTATTCAGTAACCTACCACTTTAATATTTAGTTGTAAACTTTTTATGTTGTCAAGGAAACTGCAATTATTCCAAGGTTCTACATAGAAGTAACTGCAGTTATTCCAAGCTAGGTTTTAGTTAAAAATCAAAAGGAGTTAGGAATGTGCCAAATCTATCTCCTAATTACAACTCAATTAATATAAGAAACTCCGCCAAATAATGCCTTCAGGCTTGTCTTTTTTAAAAGAGTGAAATCAGATATAGAAAATGCATGAAAGAGCCGCACTATGTATCATATTTTTTAGGTCAGCCATAAGCATGTTGATCAAACACTACAGATAATCAAACCATTTTCCCCAAACTCTATCCAAAGCTTTAAAACATGATTATGATCAAATAGTGTAATCAATTGACTTGCAAACATGTTCATTCACAGTTCTTGCAAATTACAAGCAAAGATCGTTAACAAACCTTTCATTTCAGCTAGTGCCATTAGTAGAAAACAAGGACATACAAACCCCATCACCTACAAACATCCTATGAATAGTTCAAATCCTTTAATATCCATTTTAAAGGTTGAAAGGAAAAGTGACAGGCAATACAGGAGCACGTAGTCATGCATATGCCAAATCAAGGAAAGACAATAAGCAACAATTTAACCTAAAATCCATATGATAAAAGAAATTAAAATCTGAAAAGAACATATTCAGAAGTAGCATAAGACAAACTTGAAAGACGAGCAAGGGGCCAAAAGTTCTTGTATTCGAATCTCCTTATTTACAATTTCTCGATCAAACTTGTCGTACAGGACCTGCCTAATGCGGAGTACTCGATTGGTATAATTTGCAGGCTATTGCGTTAATTCGAAGGTTTACCCAGTGTGCATCCAAATGATAACATCTAAGAAGCTAGTTGATTGTTTGACTGTCATTTAAGCTTTTTTGAAAGAGCTTCCTACAGTAGACTGTTTGACAATATAAAAATAAAAAGTACTTTTAATTTTAACTATATTTTGTTTTGTAATAAAAATTATTTATGCATATAAATATTATTTAAAGTACATTAAACAATATGCAAAGCACAATATATTAATTATTATATAATTCTAAACTATATGAAACATAAATAAAAATTTACATAACCAAATATTTTATATAGATTATAACATAAGTAAAACTAATATAAAAAATAAATATTAAAAATATAAAAAGTCAAATAATATTATATAATTCCCAAAATAAATGTGAAGATGAGTTTGCGGATATTGTAAGAATTATG
>JANKOE010000002.1:44470443-44485807 GCA_026284465.1 Erythroxylum citrifolium | reverse complement strand
TTTTATGAATGCGTTAATATAAAAATAAGTAATTCAATTATTTTTTGTAGTAATTCAAAATAAGTAATTCAATTATTATTTGTAGTAATTCAATTATTGTTTGTAGCATTGCCATTTGTATAAATTAATGTTAATCAATATTCAAATTAAAGGTCTTTTGTAAGTATTTGGTATTTGTGCCAAATCTATCTCCTAATTACAACTCAATTTATATAAGAACTCCGCAATAAATTAATGTTAATCAATATTCAAATTGAAGGTCTTTTGTAAGTATTTGGTATTTGTGCCAAATCTATCTCCTAATTACAACTCAATTTATATAAGAAATTCCGCTAGATAATGCCTTCAGGCTTGTCTTTTTTAAAAGAGTGAAATCAGATATAGAAAATGCATGAAAGAGCTGCACTATGTATCATATTTTTTAGGTCAACCATAAGCATGTTGATCAAACACTACAAATAATCAAACCATTTTCCCCAAACTCTATCCAAAGCTTTAAAACATAATTACGATCAAATAGTGTAATCAATTGACTTGCAAACATGTTCATTCACAGTTCTTGCAAATTACAAGCAAAGATCATTAACAAAACCTTTCATTTCAGCTAGTGCCATTAGTAGAAAACAAGGGTATACAAACCCCATCACCTACAAACATCCTATGAATAGTTCCAATCCTTTAATATCCATTTTAAAGCTTGAAAGGAAAAGTGATAGGCAATACATGAGCACGTAGTCATGCATATGCCAAATCAACGAAAGACAATAAGCAACAATTTAACCTAAAATCCATATGATAAAAGAAGTTAAAACCTGAAAAGAACATATTCAGAAGTAGCATAAGGCAAACTTGAAAGATGAGCAAGGGGCCAAAAGTTCTTGTGTTCGAATCTCCCTATTTACGCTTTCTTGATCAAACTTGTTATACAGGACCTACTTAATGCGGAGTACTCGATTGGCATAATTTACAGGCTATTGCATTAATTCGAAGGTTTATCCAGTGTGCATCGAAATGATAACATCTAAGAAGCTAGTTGACTGCTTGACTATCATTAAGCTTTTTTGAAAGAGCTTCCTACAGTAGATTGTTTGATAACATAAAAAATAAAAAGTACTTTTAATTTTAATTATATTTTATTTTGTGATAAAAATTATTTATGCATATAAATATTATTTAAAGTACATTAAACAATATGCAAAGTACAATATATTAATTATTCTATTATTCTAAACCATATGAAACATAAATGAAAATATACTTAACCATATATTTTATATAGATTATAACATAAGTAAAACTAATATAAAAATAAATATTAAAACATATAAAAAAGTTAAATAATATTATATAATTCTTAAAATAAACGTAAAGATGAGTTTGTAGGAATTGTAAGAATTATGTATAAAACATAAGGGCAAAAGAGACTAAAAAACTAAGCTCATTAATTGATCTGAAAAATTTACTAAAAAAGTATTTTTTTGATAAGCTCTAAATTTGAAATCCTTAAAAAGCTATATTTTAACTGCCAAAAAAATCATATCTATTAAAAAAAGTACTTTTTATTTTATAACCAAATTTTTTTTTTTTAAAATTTGTAATAAAAAAAGTAAATATTTACCCTCTAAAAATTCAACCAAACAGGGACTAATGTTTGGTTCTTTAGAAACGAGCTCTTCGCCTCCCATTGATGGCTTCCGATTAATCATATCTTTTACAATAAAAAAATAAATTGAACTCTAAAATTTGTCTCAAAGTTTAATTTAAATTATCTTAAAATTAAACGTCAATTTTTGTAAAATATTTAATTTAATCCTTACTTTAATAAAATAATAACAGTTCTGTCGTCTACTCCCACTTGTAACGTGTCCTTGAACCCAAGCCATCAAGACTGAAGTTTAACCTCGAAAAGATCTTCTCTTCTCTTGAATTTTGACGGAAACCAAACAGAGTCCTTTGTTGGTGAGGTTGGAGTGAGATGTTGTGGGTGGGGAGGCTAATTGTTCTTTTCCAATTGGTTACTGCAATTCTGGGCTGGGGAAAGGAAGGTCACTATGCTGTTTGCAAAATAGCAGAGGTCACACTTGCATATTTTTATTCTATTTTTCCTTTTGTTTCCTATCTTCAAAGGGGACTTGCTTGATAAATATGGCGGTGGTTCGTTTCATTTTATTGATTTAAACAATTTCTTTCTCCTTTACTATATGCCGTCTGTGATTTAGAACTTGATGAGAGGAATCTTTTCTTTATTTTGCAATATACATGATTCTAATATAACCTCCAATCTTGGACCAAATTTACTCTCATGTGATGGGTTCAGCTTTTGGTGATGAGGTTACTGGGAAGACGTGTGTGGTCTAGTGATGGTGATATCATATGGAAGTAAAAGTGTCGAAAGTGGTGGTCAGTTTTCGTCTAATGCGGTACTACTTTTAGCAGGATTATTTATCTGAAGATGCACTAGCTGCGGTGAAGAAATTACTTCCGGAGTCTGCTGGAGGTGATCTAGCGGCAGTCTGCTCCTGGGCTGATGAGATTCGTTTTCATTATCACTGGAGCAGTGCTTTACACTTTGTTGATACTCCAGATTTCAAGTGTAATTATGGATATTGCAGTAAGCTTGGCTTGGTGCTTGTGCTCTTTGGTTCAGTATGATATTATTTTCACTGTGATGCCAACGTCATGATCTCTTAGACTCTTAGAGACATAAACTACTCCGTTTAACTTTTCCTGTTTTGTTGTAGGGGATTGTCATGATTCTTCAGGGCATAAAGATAGATGTGTTACTGGAGCAATTCTCAACTATACAGCTCAACTCAAGTCAACAAATCAAGATTTTGTTTTAGAATTGAAGTGTAAGCACTGCTATGTCATGATCTTGACATTTGCAGGATTTTTGACCTAATATAATCACTTGAACTGACATGACATGGTGAATCATCTGACATTCATTACAGCCAATTTAACTGAGGCTCTAATGTTCTTATCGCACTTTATTGGGGATGTCCATCAGGTCTGTTTGTCCTCACAGCTCCGTCACCCATCTGTGAGTAATGAGCAGCCATCTGATTTGAGGTTTTATTGTGATGACAGCCCCTGCATGTTGGTTTCCTGGGAGATTTGGGTGGAAACTCAATAATAGTTCGATGGTACCGAAGGAAGACAAATCTACATCATGTCAGTCATTTATGGTTTCCAAAACAGATACAGATTTCTGCATTTTGCAGCTGTGTGTATATGTCAAACAAAAATACCTTTTTCTTCCTTCTCTTCTTGTCCCCCAGGGTGGATGAAAATGGAATTGATTGGCATATGTTTATCCATTGTAACAAAATTGCTTAGCATTCCATGAATATTTTGGGAAACAAGCATGCAAGATATGAGCCATGTTGGTTAGTACTCAAGTCAAGAAAACCAGTTTCTATTTATGTCCATCAAAACACTTGTTTCCCTTCAAATTACCATCAATACCTAATGGACCATCATTTATCTAAATTGTTTGTCATCCTTTCCTATTTGTGGAGCTGGATATGCTAACATTTGCTGAGGTCTCAATTTTATGGAACAACAAATGTTCACTAAATCTATTTATGTTCATAGCTTCCTATTTGTACCTCATCATTCTCAGTGAGCACCTGCTCATTGCCATTAGTTTTCATTTATTTTCTCTTCCAGGTATGGGATGACATGATTATAGATTCAGCCTTGAAGACATTTTATGGGTCAGATCTTTCAATAATGATTCAAGCAATTAAGAATAACATGACGGTATGCTTTCATGCTGCAGACTGTTTTGACATTTAATCCATTGAAAAGAACCAACGAGAATAGTACAGCATATATGAGTATCCTGAATCCATAAGAAGTAGTTGCAGTTATGAAATTTATATATTTTATGGTCACACACACACACACACACACACACACACATATATATATGAATTAATTCTTGATGTTTTTCTATAATTGCTTTTGAGTTTTGGTGTATATTTTCTGATTGTATTGTTTCAATATTGATAGGAGAGTTGGTCCAATCAACTACCAATCTGGGAACATTGTAATCGCAATCTCACTTCATGTCCAAATCTGTAAGCACTTGGCCATACTTGTCCATTTTGTTTTTGAATCTACATGCATGAAATTTCACATGATGGTTATGAAAATGTACTGTAAGAACAGATACGGTGGTGTACTAATGTGCTTGAAGAGTGGATAATGCTTGATAAGCAAATGATGCCTCTTTGCAATGGTCACTCAATCCATCCACATGTACCCAAAAGGAAATTATCTATATAACAATATTTTTGACAGAGAGAATACAGGTAAATGGACAAAGTGAGAGTGAATTTAAGTGAAGCACAGTGAAGTGCAGTAATGTTCTATGTTCAATCGTTGATTTAACAATACAGGCAAAGTTGAATTTTGTTCTGTGCACTCCTGTGAAAAATATGTTGAACCGATATGCTACACTAAATATGTTAATGCGTGTAAGTGGAGTCAACCTTGTTGCTTAAGATCCTAGTTTCACACCATGCCTAAAAGAAATTACACAAGTAGGTAGTAAAAATGATCAATTTAGGGGTCAAACTGTGCAGGTATGCTTCTGAAAGCATTAGCTTGGCATGCAAAGTTGCATACAGGAATGCCACCCCTGGAAGCACTCTAGCAGGTATTTCTTGAATTTAATGATTTCTTGTGCATATGATTGAAGCATGTACCTGTGTGAGAATATCGAAGAACTTGAAGATCCAAATTCATTAAGTTTATGCTAGAATTCATGAGACCCATTTACACTTATGCTAGAATTCATGACAGCCGTTTACACTTATGCTAGAATTCATGAGACCCATCAAGACTGATAAATTTATTGAAAAGATCTATTCAGAGAATTAGGCTCCCAGAAAAAAGAAAGGTGAGTTTTAATTGACATGTTTTTGCTTTTTCTAGTCAATCTAGAATTTTTATGAACACTCTCAAGTTTAATTGTTAAAAGATGGAGATACAACCTTAGGTGGTAAAAGGCTAAGTGGAAAGAGGCTTGAATCTGAGTTCAACATACAGTCAAAAAGCCTGTTTTAATTAGTTGCCTTTCCTGTCCGTAATATTGCCATGTCATGCTTAACAGAAGTATTTTTTTTTCCACTTTAAAGTTTCTTTTATTCCAATGAAAGCACAAACCATAAGACGTAAAAGAAAAACAAACAAAAAAATATATCTTATTTTCTTTTTGTTATTCTTCCTCTATCATTCTTTCATTTTCCCCCCCTTGGTGAAAGAGGAGGGGATGGAAAGTAGAAAATGGAAAGTTTTGAGTGAAGCTAGTAATGAGACGAGCCTTCTTTAATTATCAAATCAACAGACATATCTTTTAGCCGATTTTTCACACATGGCCAACTCAATCCAGCATGATACACCAGTGCCAACTGATCCACCGTTCAAACTGCATGCATGGGGCTGAGACATGATAATTGTAGAGTGACCTTATGTAACAGATAGTTTTCTTACACAACTATTAGATTTTCATTCCGTCATAAAGAGCTTTCTGTTGCTTATCATTTGCTAGCTCCCTGAAATGGCGTGTTTACGTACAGATGAATACTTCCTATCTCGGTTGCCTGTAGTGGAAAAAAGGCTTGCACAAGCTGGTGTCCGGTTAGCTGCCACCCTCAACCGCATTTTTCCTTCTAAGGAAATTGCTCTAGCAAGAAGATAAGGAGATAGATGTGGATATTCATAAATTATTGTTGCACTGCTTATGGACCAGAAATTGCGTGGATAAACTAACCACCATAATGCCATTGATGTACATCACTTCACGCAACCACCCTTGTATCTATTATTTTATCTTGTTTTTCTTTGACATCAAGCAATAAGAATTGTTCTTTATCGTTTGGTCTTGATTCCATTCCTATTAAGTCGCTGGATGCCTTTCGCATGTGGATAAAAATGTGAATTTTTAAAAGCTCTCCTAATATGGTGTTTAATCCTTTTACTCTATGAGAACCTTTTTGCTTGCTGTGCACATATAAGCAAACCTTTCCTGACATGTATATATATGTGGCTAATTATTTTGGGGTCCAAACTTCCTTGTGCTTCCTGATATCTGGCAAGGAAACCATCAAGTGGCATTAACCGAAGAAGATAGAAACTACCTGAAGAAGATAGAAACTACCTGAAGATGGAGAGGATTAGAGGGTATTCGAGTGTATCAACTATAACATTGTTTTTGGTAGTGGTTTTGGCTTTAAAGTTGGCGCCTGGAGCTCTGGCTTGGAGCAAGGAAGGTCATATAATAACATGTCGGATTGCACAGGTATGCTGACAATGTCCGATTGTTTCCATTCATCTGGGCTATGAGATTCCATGATCTTGAGGTAGATAAGGCAATCCATAGTTGCAGTTGATTCCAAAGGATAGATGATCATGAGTTAAATATGCAACATCATGAGTGACGACCAGGATAAGTAACCAAATGGAACTGAAATTATTTAGTAGTATAATACCCTTTATGTTGATATCTGTACACCTTCCCTTATATATGTATACATTGTTTACTTGTATTTCCTGTTCGCCCTCGTCACATCAGTTCCTTGGTTTAGACAAAAATGAACTGCATCCTTGCTTTGGTTGACGCAGAAGTCTAACCTTAGAGAACCAGTAACATTCTTTTGGTCCTTTTGCTAGAGTGACAGAAACAAAAGAAACATTTGTTTTTACTTACAGAGTGTAAATTGCATTTTCCTTGATCGACACGCTATGACAGGAAGTTCAATTCAAGGAGATAAGTATGTTAACTAGAGCAATTTTTTAGATATAGTTTCTGAAATTTGTTCAGGACTCAACTAACTTCAATCTTCACAAAGCAAGATTGTGATACTTCTGGTGATGATTCAGAATCAACTTATGATGACCCCAAAAAATCATAACTTGTCAACTTGCAGAACCTGTTAGAGCCTCAGGCAGCACATGCCGTGCAACATTTGTTACCACACGAAGTCAAAGGCGACTTATCGGCCTACTGTGTCTGGCCTGACCAAGTCCGACATTGGTACAAGTACAGATGGACTAGCTCACTTCACTTCATTGACACGCCTGACAAGGCGTGCACATTTGATTATTCCAGTAAATAATCGTAGTCCCTGATTATGAAGTTCTGTTGTCCATATACGCGTTTAGTATGTATTAACCTGTTTATGTTACCTGTATTAATTAGGGGACTGTGTGAAGGATATGTGTGTTGCCGGTGCAATCCAAAATTTTACTTCTCAGCTTTTACACTACAGGGAGGGATCTACAGATCGCAGATGTAAGGAAGCTGGTGTTTCTTTTTTCTGTGACTTACAATTGTTTCTAATCTCTGGCGATCTTCAGTAAAATCGATCTTACATGAAATAGAATTGTTTTTCCTACCGAATATATTGTCCTGGTAACCGAAAAAAAGAAAAAAAAGAAAAGCTTGATATTGAACGATGTGTGGATCACATCCCAGGTCAAAAACTAATTCTATTAATATCGACAAGCAAAGCTTTGCTTGTTTATTATCCAGGTATGTCATATGAAGTCGAATTTTTGAGACAATAGGGGAACATATAGTTGCGGTCTATATGTATTATACATTTGTATTTGTTGCAGATAATTTAACAGAAGCCTTGATGTTCTTGTCGCACTTCATGGGAGATATTCATCAGGTAGATGGTCTATGCCCAACTAGAAGTGTTCCTATTGCATATATGCGTTTATTTGTTTATATACATACGTTGTTCTTCCTCCTCCAGCCAATGCATGTTGGGTTCACTAGTGATGAAGGAGGGAATACCATTGAATTGCGCTGGTTCAGGCACAAGTCTAACCTTCACCATGTGAGTATTGGCTACCAAAGAATGCGACCATTTTTGTTTTTGACCGTATAATATTGGTCACATTCAATTAAAGAAAAAAGGAAACAATGTTATGGCAATTAATTGCTATCAAAACTCTAGTATATGCACGCATACTATGTTTTCATGATGATATTTTCCTGCAAAATTTTTCAGGTTTGGGACAGGGAAATTATCCTAACAGCTCTAAAAGATTACTATGAAAATGACATGGACCTCCTCCAGCAAGCAATAGAGGGAAATTTCACTGATGTAAGCCACCTAAAAGCATTAAATTAAGCTAGCTAACGACCTACCTACCTACCTATCCTTGCTTGTATGTACACGTTATTGATTACTTTCAACTATGGACAACGGAGCCTATCATACGTATACAAGTGGAATTGGATTGCCACATACTCATGATCAAGTACTACTTTACTGCTACAGGGAATATGGTATGATGATGTATCATCATGGAAGGATTGTGATAATTTGCTTTCATGTCCAACCAAGTAAGTTCTTTCTATCGTGCCCACGACTACTATGGTGGAGATGACTTTATAATTAAGGACTCTTGTGTACTGATTAGAGTATATGTGCATTTACAGGTATGCAGCAGAAAGTATAAGCATTGCTTGCAAATGGGCTTACGAAGGAGTCAACGAAGGTGCAACCCTTGCAGGTATATAATTGAACCCAACCAACTGCTAACTAACATCAGAAACCAATCAAAACAAGCTTGGTTTTCTGTTGACTTTGAAAATAAAAAAGTTAGGGATTCAACTACCTTCATTGCATGTCATTCACGACCCGGAATAATTAAATAAGGTCTCAATTATTGGATCAAGACCATTACCATATAAGATCACAAGCTATTAGTGAGAACATTAGCAATTAATGTGATTTGGTCAGATTTTTACGTTGAAATTTGATCAACGGGGGCTGAAAATAATTACAATGGAAATCCTTGAAGCTGTGACATTTTTCTTTTAACCTGAAAAGCTTAAAATTCTAACCATAAAAGAAGCTTTGATTTTGTTAATAACTGAACAAGAAATAATTATAACATCAGTTAATGGCTTGCATTGCAACTTGTGACACCAAACACCTAAAGTCGCACAGAAACAAGTAAATTGTAGCCTTGAATGTCTAATGTATTATTGTGTGACGATGACAGACGAATACTTCGATTCAAGAATGCCAATAGTGATGAAACGCATTGCTCAAGGTGGGGTTCGCTTAGCCATGTTCTTGAATCAGATCTTCGGAGATGCTGATGAAGGGTTAGCATCACCAACATAACAAACTCAACAGAGATAAAAGAGGAAACAATTTGATATGACATGTCTTCAACAAACCAACTATTTGGCTTGACTTTTTAGTTTCTCGATAACTATTTTATTATTTATCTTCAATAACTAATCAATATGATTAACTACTACTAGTCATATGTTTATCATTTTTACTTTGAACATACATGTGGGAATGTGTTTTTATCATCACGAATTCAATTGGATGTTGCTCTACTCGTGCATTGCACCTATGAAATATGTAGAATATATATCCTTTATGATTAGAGTTGCCCCAAATGGATTGCGTAAAATATTAGACAACTCTCCAACTATTTCAAATTACTCTCGATTTATGGACTAGCTTTCTGGCCTGTGTTCGTTTTCGCTTTGTTTTTTTGGAACCTCTGTTCCCTGTTTTGTTTGTTGCGCAGCTTTGAACATTTTTTTAGCTTTGGTTGTTTCTTTATCAATAAAATCTGGCCAGATGGTATTAAAATAAAAAAAAAACTCTTGCTTTTGTGTTCATAAAAAAAGCAAAATAGTTATATTCATCGATGTTAAAATTTATTGTTTCTTAATTTATGATGATTTTATTCATTTTTTTAAAAAACTAAAAACTACTATCAAATTTGTAATACCAAAAATATTACTTTATATTAAAGAAAAAGAGGTTGGAGTAGTTTAGGATTGATTAGCTGGAGCAGTCGTAAGTTTAAGTCAAAATTTGTAATAAGTATAAAAGAGAGAGAAAAAAAGCTTTCTTTGAGCTTGAGCTTCTCCTTTTTGGAATTTCAATTATATTATAGGAGGTTTTAAGTTAAAAAGTGTATTTTTAATTTAATGTACATACTAAAATATAGATCAGATGAAACATTAAAAAGAATTTTAATATTTCAAGACTACTTAATTTTAACTTTGAATTAACATAATCCTTAACAAGATTAGGTCTCTATTTTCACTTTCTATTATTTTTATTATTTATGTGAGATCAATAATGTGATGTGTAATCTATGTGGTACTGTGAGATCGATTCACTCAAATTAAATTTAAATTATATAAATAATTTAATAAACTCTACTAAACTTTAATAAATTCTAATTAACTATAATTAACTCCAATTTCACATTAATTCTAAATAATCTTAATTAAAAGTTTCTCCAATTGATGTGGTTTTTGGGATGAAAATTTGTAACATATCACTATTTCAAAGTGGATATCTTGTTGTGCATACAATATTGGTGAATTCAAAAGCTCGGGTCATTTAACATAGGTTATGTTATCTTTAATGATTCAAAACCATTAGTTGCTACAAATGAATCCAAACATAACGATTATGTATTGTATTTAAGAATCTAGCAACGTTACATAAAAACAATCAAATAGAGCATTCAAATCATCCTTACATAAAGACCCAAATTATTAAGCATATAATAACATAAGCAAGCCCTAAGAGAGAAAGAACACAATACACATGGAGAGATGTCCAAAAAGTGTCTTCGGCTTTGGTATCCCTATAAACAAGGGTAAGGAGGATTAGTCCTCCATGGGCTTCCAAAATATGTGTGCTTTATCACCCCTCTTGTTTCTAAAACCAAGACTTAAACGATTCATACTCTTTCTGCAATCAACATGTTATATTTATACTAAAAATTATATTTTTGGGCACAAATCGCAAAAGTCAAAGCCATAAGTCTTTGAGTCACAACTGTGAATAGCCTTATTGAAGCTAATGGCTATCAGTCTTCATTACATGGGCGTGACATAATAGTCACGACCATGACTTTTGGTGTGCTTGTGAGTCTTGCACTACCTCACATATACTTCATTTTATGCATTTTCTTATCTCCTCTTTGATCTAGTCCTTCTCCTTCTTGTTCTATGAATACAATTGAGTGTGAATCTTAAAAAGACGGCTCAATGAGTGTGCTTTTAACTTACGTTAGTTATTATACTTCCAAATTATACCTAAAACCAATAATAAACCAAAATGAGTTTTTTAAACATTTTATAGCATTAATCACTAAGTGTTATGGAATAAATGTACAATCAATTAAGCACATATCATTTTTCTTAGCTAAATTGACTTTTAGTTTGGTTTCTAATACTAGCTATTTAGGGTTTTGTGTAAAAGATCACTAAAAAAAGGAGAAAATTAAGTTTATTTTAGAAGTGGGTCCCGTTATTGCCATGTATGCTACATACGACATTGATGAGTCTTATAAAAAGTGGAAAATTTAATAAAAAATTCACATTGGCATTGACATAATATTTAACTAACATTAATTCTAACGGGGTTAAGGATTTTTTCAGTTAGGAGTTAATTAAGCTGACTTTAAAGTGTCAAGATTCTTTTTGAATGCTCCCAAAATTTTGTGTCTAAATTAAAAATTGATACAAACATTAGAGGCTAAAACATACCTTTAACATTTTTTATTACATATTAGTAATCTCAAACACAGCATGATACATATTAGCATCAACTAATAGGTTTCGACTAACCATACTTATTGTCATACATTACACATGTGCAACAACTACTTTTTAGAGCCTTAATTCAACATAATCCATATTCTTACAAGACACTTAACTATAGAAATACATTAGCAATTAAATTTTAAAGTAGTTATAGGTGTTCACCGACATCCTAAATCATAAGCATCTTATCTTTCAATCTCTATATGTCCACAAATCATATAAAACATACACAATCAGCTAAACTAAATGTTCAGAATTAATAGTTTAATGAGAACTTAATTTTGTTGATTACCATAATTAAAATTCCCCATCAATCACTAGAATCACCTTCCTTTCTTTTTCAATTTGCTTACTAGATCTTCCTTGTCATAGTTCTATTTCTTCCTAGGTATTTTTTCTCTAAAAAAAATGACGACTATTTTAGAAAAAACTAATTTTAAAAGAACATTTTTGACATATTTGTTCACTAATATGAAATATTGATTTATCAATGTTTCTAAATTTCTAGCCCTAGTCTAACTATAATGTACAATGGTCAACTGATAATCAGTTTTAAGTTCTCTTATGAATTGTAAATAATTCTCTTATCTTTTTATAACTTCTTGAATCATTTTAATCATATGTTTTAATTAAAAGTTATGCTCAAGATATGCCTAAAGCTAGATTCACTTCAATTAGGAGACATATTCCCAACCTTAGTATGTAGGGATTTTGATTTGTTAAAAGGATTATCTATGGAATACTTAAAGAAGTTAGTTTTGTGTACGAGAGGAAGACAAAAATGTTACATCCACACTCTCTATTATTCTCTTTTGTGTTTATTTTGTTTCTTTTCTACTTTTATCTTGTTTGGCTTTATTTTTGTTTTTTTTTCTACTTTTATCTATCTTTGGTGTGGAACTTAGCCATGTGTGGCTAAATGTAAATTTTATGATTCAAGGGGAATCAAAACCATACTTGTAACTTTAGGAGGTTTTATTCTAAACCCATATTTTTATTTTAATTTAAGTATTTCTTGTTTCGATTTTTTAATTTCTTAATTAATTAATATTGTTTGATCTAACTGATTAATTTGATATTGATTATTTTATTACTATCCATGAATTAAGTGATCCGTAATTGTCATAAATGATTAGTATAAGTGGTAAGTAGCTTATTTATATATTTTCATATTTAATTTATGAGAAACAATAGTTGTAACTATCTCAATTATTTAATTTAGGGTTTTATCTTTTTCATTAAGCTTGTTGTTATCATTTAATTAGTACGAAATACTACCATACCCAATCAAACTTATTGTTTTGATTTGAATGTTAGGTTTGAGACAATTAATTTAGGAAAAATTGAGACTTATTGTGACTATCCTAATAGGTTTTAGTACTTAAGTTGTTAAAATTTATTCTTTTTAAACCAATGATCAAAGTTTTAATTAGAAAAGAATCCGTCCTTTGAATCAAAGTTAAGTACAATTGAAGTTTAGTTGATTTATTTTGATTTTTTATTAAATTTAGTTTATTAGTTAATTAATCATAAGCTCCCCATTTTATTTTTTCAATTGAAATTAAGAAACTATTTTTTTTTTATTTCTCTTAGGATTCGACTTGGTTTCATGACTGCTACAAAGTTTAGGAATTGAAGTTTAATTTTGAGGCTTCGATAACCAGTTCAATGATTAACTTATAAGTGACTATTACATAGATATCAATGTCAGATTCATCTCTACATATTTCCACCTTGTCCTATATTTTCTTCTTTGGAAGTCCTTTTGATTTCCCATTTTAACTATCCTTAGTCCTTTTTGGGAGCTTAAGAATTATGAAAGGCATTCTTTATGCTTTTAACTTAGACCTACCATAACAATACCTCTCCTTATTTCAGCTTCTTGTGAGCATAACTTAGCCATATATGCTTCGGTATATTGCTTGAACACCTCAATTGTTTATTTTGTGATAATTGGTGCCTCATAGAATCTTATATTATCTTAATATTCTTATTATAACTTAGGTGCATTTTCATATACTCCCAATTAGAGGCAAAGATGTGACAACTTTCACCTACTACGTATTCGATAAGATATAGACAAAATTGCTTAGTTCACTAACTATGTTTGACATTATTTTCATATGCCTCAACATTGAATTCTCTAACTTCATATATTCATTTATGATTTATTTTATTTATATAAGTCAAACTTAATAGTGAGTAATCATAATTTGGTCACTAAGGTGCTACCAAAGTATATTACCAATATAAACCATATGGCCTAAGTATGATCATACCTCCTGAACTCTCACATAACATTATCATCTATGTTTTATGGGTCAATGAGTTCTCCTTTTATACAGATTATATATCTCACGGTTTTTATACATCGAGCCATATTGTCTTTTTTAGAAACTGATATGATTTCAAATAGTGAGACAAGAGCCTTTTGCTCTTCCAATACATTGGATTTCCATACTATAAAATTCTAGATTATTGACATTCAGGTTCTCACCTCTTGTGAATTTTATGATAAAATTCTTAGATGTAGTAGTAATTGGAGTATAGATAGTTTTCACAATGACACATTTAATGTTGGATCCCGCTTGAGTCCGGAATTCAACGCTTACGAAATCATGAAACGTGATCTTCTTCATTACTTATTAGTATTTTTTTTCCACACTCTTCGGAAACATAAAACATGTACGTCTTACCCTGTAGGGTTAATTCATCTAACCCTCATAAGCCATCATCGGTTCATTAAATTTCTCATAACATCTCAAGTCACAAAGCGAGCCCACACAAAGAAATCACTAAATCACAATTGACTTCTTCACAATAGAAGCTCTTAGTCTCTAGTTTGTTTAGAAACAAGAATCACCCCATTCGGAACTCTACAAATCGAAATATCTCCAAAATACTAAAGCATGTTCAAACTTTTTCAACCGATCTTCTCACTTTGATTCAATTCATCTTTTTCAAACTAATCTCAAAAGCTATAAATTTTTGTGGAGAGGTAGAGGAATGTCTTAAGAATCCGATGCTTTAAAAATCAGGTCAATCGGAGGTCGGACGGAAAAGTTATAAGCAAAAAAGTGGAGAGAGGTCGGGTTAGGGAAAACATGACAATAGTCGACTAGTCGAAGACTATTAGTCGACTAATGTAAGTAAAAACATGACGATTAGTCGACTAGTCGAAGACTATTAGTCGACTATAATGATTGATTGGAAACTTTTGGTCTTTCTTCTTTCGACATCCCAACTTCCACAATTCATAACGTTTGACTTAGAACTCCAAAATTTACAAATTTAGTATCAATGGAAAGCTAAAAGAAAGCTCTACAACTTCCATAAAGAGTTCAAAACCCAGTTTGGCCTCTAAAGGAGTCAAAATCTACCTCAAAGTGACTATCTGATAAATGTCATCCTAAACAGTAACATAACTTCTAAAAATCCTATCTTTTAGCTCCATTGTCTAAAAATGTCATACCTTATATCAATGAAACGATAAAAAGACGAACTACAACTTTCTTGTAGGCAACTTTGGCTAATTCTACCTAGATCGATACAGTTTTTCATTGGAAGTCAAAACATACAATTTTTCCTTATGAAAAACTTTGGAATTTTGCACTATACAAACTTGGATTATCATGAACATAACCATTCAATTACCAATTGGAAATCTTCAACTCTCAACCTCAATCCATTTGACCCTTCATATTCAACAACACCTCATGCTTCATAACATTCCTATCTTTC
>JANKOE010000002.1:44424113-44446253 GCA_026284465.1 Erythroxylum citrifolium | reverse complement strand
GAATCCTTCTCTCTTTATGGATTGTTTAAGTTATTCTTTGCTTATTGAATTAGGTATTCTTGTAAGGATAATCTGGATGCTTCTATTAGATTGTTTTTATATAAACCCATTGTTAAATCTCAAATACGATATGTAATAATTGTGTTTTGGATTCATTTGTTGCAATTAATAACATTGAATCATTAAGGATAACGTAACATAGGTTAAATGACCCGATCTTATGTGATTGTTTCCTGGATTGATATGTTTTCCTTATTCATAATGCGACTTTCTGACTAAATCTAGAGAGCTTGTTCTAGGTTGTTCAATAGCTAAGTTTAGTTAAGGAGCTTATTTTGATTAAATGCGATCTAAGGAAAAATCGAGGTTAACAAAACTTGTTGTTAATCTACGATCAATGGTTTCTAAGAGAGGTGTGAAAACAATAACACAATGAAGGATGTTTATTTGTGTGTAGGTTGAGATTGAACGGATAATTGGATTCCAAAATCATTCACCAATTCCCTCACTTTTATGTTGTTTAATTTGATATCAAAAACAAGAATGCGTTCACGATGAAGATTGATGATTGCAATTCTTGTTTTTGTTGTCCTCCTTCTTTTATCGAATACTCTCTACCATCGGTACTTATTACTGTACAACTACATAGGTCTTTAAAATGAAAAAAATGGGATTCCAAAAAAAATTATTCTTCTACAACCATGAAAGGAATATTTTTTTCAATTTCATATCGAATTCAATTGCGGGAATATGATAATCCTTTTTCACAAGAACAAACAATTTTTATTGGAAGCATTCCTCTAATGAATTTCTTGGGAACTTCTATAGTAAACAAAATATACAGAATTTTATTAATGCACAAAGGTCTGTTATAGTTTTTATAAACGTATGGTATTCTTCGTACTCGATAATAATCTCATTTTAAGGTCAATTTATGACTTGTTTTTTATGTGTGAGTTTTTTATTCATAGGCATGGAATTAGATGTATTAACCTTTTGATGTAGCTATTATCGAGTTATGGTAATCTTCATACCTGATAATAGTATTCTCATTTCAAGGTGAAAGTGTAACTTACATGTTATGAGGGTGGTATATTTTTGTTCTCAATCGTGGTATTAGATGTTTGAATGTCTATTATAGTTTTTGTTAAGGTGAGGTGTCCATCATAGCCGATGATAGTATTCTCATTTATGGTGAATGTGTGACGTACCTATTAAAGGTGGTGATACTTTTTGAACATAAGCGTAATATTGGATGTATGAAGACCGAGTAAAGCTTTGATTAAAACAAAATATTATTTGTTCCAAGTGATGATATTAATATTTTATAAAAAGCGCGTGACTTATATGTTATGAGTGTGCATTCTCTATTTGAAGTAATGGTATTCTCATTTGAAGGTGAACATATAGCTTCCCTATTATGGGTGGAAGTATTCTTTGACTAAGGCATGATATTTTTGGTAATAAGTGTGATATTCTCATTTTAGGATGAATGTGTTGCTTATCTATTGACATTTGCAACAAATGGAAATTGGAGTTGGGGATCAAATGGCTATTGTTTGACAAGAATAGGCATTACTCTCAGGACTAAGCTAATCAGGATCTGAAACTTGGACTAATCTTCTGGCATCATGTAAAGGGTCTCTGTCTTGCCGGACTCGTTGGTTAGTTTATTTGGCGATCTGCAAGTCTGAAAATGGTGTTCAGTTGGAGGAACAGATTTTACGCTGCTGTGAAGTGGGCAACGACCGCTGAGACAACTGGAAGATACCCGTGATCGAGGGAAATGGTGTTTTTAGTTCTTGGGCATTGTTTATTTTGCCGGATGAGGCTCTGTATTGTCCTCAAGTTTTGATCTTTATATAAAAGGGCTAAATTTGACCCAAAAACGGACGATATGGCAGGACAGTGACAGAGACTCTTGAAGGAACGCATTGCTTCATCTATACAAAACGAATATTGTAACTTCTAACGCGATAGATTCAGAATTCCAACTTAGAAATGAGCAGGGATGTTCAAGGTACTGCTGGCTAAGCTGCTAATAAGCATGTACAAAATGAAGTTCAAATTCATCTAAATTCCAATTTAGTCACTGTACCAAAAGCCATCAACAGTTGTCATAATAGATTGATTGGTGCGATTAAGATGTTTACGAATGTCAGGAAAGAAATTAGAACTAGATGGAAAAGAAAAATCAAAATTCCATTTATATGCAGCTATAGACTTTTTTGTACACCAGTCTGTGCCAAGACCAAAGACCAAGGGAAGAACATAAGAAAAGAAGAAAAACAGTAACTTCTTCAACAGATCATCAAAATTTTGATTTGGCCATAGCTAGATCTAAGAGAAGTGATGAGGAGCTCGGCGAGGACTAGCGGGAGAGAAGATGGAAGCAAAAGACTGAGCCAAGCCCACCACTATGGCCACCTTCACCTGCCCTCTTTTCGGGATGGGACGGCCAGAAAACCCCCTCGAAACCTTCCTACCGGCGATCACAACCCCCCTTGAGCCTGCCATCTTCTTTTTTCTCTCTCTGTTTCTCTGTGTAAAATAAGTGGAGATAAGGATGTGAACTTTGGAAGTAAGAGAGCTGAAGGCTTGCGATGTGTTATATTGGGTGGTGGTGTGTAGGGTGGTGCGGTGTGGTGTGTAGGATTATATAGAAGGCGTTGCTGACTATAAGGCATAAGCCCTTGCTTTTTGGTGTAATTACGATAGCATTTTTCTCATGTGCTTTATACTTTTGAATGCGACTGACGATCTTGACCTCGCTTCCACTGCCACCTCTTAGCATTTGTTTTATATGGAAATACAGATTCACGTCACTCTTTCAATGACTTTTGATCAATCCCGTAACTGAATTTGAGCCTAGTTGATGATAATTGTCAAGACATGTGAACGCCAGTGTGAGCTGTGGGGACCAAAGGATAGCGTTGTCATTGTAAGATGGAGCACCAAAGGACAAGGAGACAAGGCAGAGGGTAAAATCCTGGGCTAACGTCATCTGAATTATAAATCACGTGGGCCTATTTCTTGCATTATCAATATGGTGGGGCCACTTCTTTTCAGTGCGGGACCCAAGTGTTGTCCCTTACGTTTTTCAACCAAACATGGCACCCGGTCCAAATCGGTTATGCTTTCCAAGTTCAAAGTTAGTGGTTGACGTGGATTGCGACAGCCACCATCCCCGTCATAAATCCCCACTCTCCAGGGTACCATTTAAACTAATTTTATTTAAAAATATAAGATATTTCTGTTAGACATTTTTACGGATAATTTTATCCGTGTCTCGTAAAATTAGACTAACATTAATTATAATTTTAGTTTTTAAATAAATTATCGGTTAAGTTAAACCATTTGATTAAAGTGACTCAATAAATAATCTAGATTAATGAGTCAAAGTTTAGGTAAAAAATAGGTTCCGATTAGTATAGACCGGGTTCATATCAGCCTTGTGATGGAAAAATCCGATATGAAAACTACATAAAGTTTAAGGTTTTCTGCAGTTATTCAAGAAATGAGTCACGAGCATAAAGTTCTCTAACCCGTTAAGAGAACTCGTGATTTGAGGAAACTGTATAAAAGCCTAGCCTATGAGGCGGTGATAACTTCCCATTAAAGCTCCCGGGAGATTTGGAGACGTTTGGAGCTCAAAATCGGCATCAGAATCAGAGATGGAACCGAAATCTAGGTGTTCCGCATTATCTTCGTTTTTAATCCTTTCATATAGATCCAGGGTACGTAATAAGACTCCCACAACGTACTAACAATTTCATCACTTTTTATGTAATTAAAACTTAATCTGTCATTATAATTATCACTTAATTTTATATTAATCAATAGTTATGAGTTTTGGAATTCTTGATTTTTGCTTTGGCATAACTAATTCTTCATTTTTGAATTTCTGTGCAGATTGTCTTACTTGAAAGCGACCTGTAGATGTCTTTAATATGTTCAACTCTAAGACTTCAAGGTTAGCGGCTGACGTGCGTTGCGAGAGCCACCTTGACCAAAGGAAATCATTACCTATGTGGGAATGGATAACAGAGAACCTATTCTTATTATTCTTTGCCTATTTTATTATATGAGCATCTATCTAAACATGTGACCTAAACCCTTAAATGAATCACAGTTTTATTAATAACTTATCGGAGTTTTGTACTAATTTGGATATTGCTTGGATATTTTAAATTTTATTTTAATTTTTATTATAAATTTATTTTTAAAATATTATTTTAAATATATTAGCACTAACCACTTAAATTATTTTAAATAATTAAATACTTTTTATTTTTATTTTTTATTATTTATTTATTTAATAATAAATTATATAATAAATATTTAATTACTTCATATATGTTATTATTTATATTTTTAAATACATAATTTTTGAACTTAAATTAAAAACCAAATTTTAAAAATAAGAGTGAACCTTCAATAATATTATATTTCTATTTATTTTTTATTTATTACACTTATATTAAATCTACACGTTTATGTTATATACAAATAAATAGAAAAGGCTTAAAAAATAAATTAAACTCAATTATTAAAATTGAACAAAAAGTAAAGACAATATTTGAAGGATGAAAGTAGTTAATAAAATTGTGATTGTAGCTTGTATCACTTTTGATATTGATACAATCATTATTTATCTAATATCGATTAAAGAGAAAGTTTAATATTTAAAGCTTTAATTAGTATTAAATGTTATAAAATTAGTATATAATAAACAAGAAGTAAATATTGTAAAAATAAGTAAAAATAAAATACTTTATTGTCAAAATTGCATTTATGAAGAAGTTGTAATAATTATTGTCAAAAGTTTCAAATTCTTTAATTTTATTTAAAGATTCGTAAATTATAATTTTGAGTTTTTTTATCGTTGATTAATTCTTGATTTTTGATTTAGAAAAATTATTTTTTTAATTTTGAACTCGTGTACAGATTGCGTATTTAATTATAAGAAGGGTAGCTTTAGTGCCAGTCACCGTCAATCTGTATCTTTTTTATTAAAAAAAAATCAATAGGGTTCTTCGACATTTGCATTCATTAATAATGACAATTGGACAAGTAGGTGCTTAAAACTGATGACTAAAGAAAGAAGAATAGACCCATTCATCGAATCCTTTGGCCGAAAGGCTCTCTAATTCAATGCACTTCCTTGATTTAAATGGGACTCGATTAAATCTAACGCAAAAGCGATAGATTCGAGTCAGATTTATAATATTTTAGAAAGCAGCCACTCACTTTTGGGCACTGTTACCGAAACTATCCATCCATTAAATTATTAGTTCATATCTTCTGTTTAATATTATGGTGTCTTATTGTGTCTAATAAATTTTAACCATTTATTTATATGAGTCCTGCATGAGACCCGCGTGGAGTCCACAAAATAAATGGCTGAAATTTCATGAGACAGAATATAATAGAGTAAAACTAGACAGAAGATCTAGACTCTTAAATTATGATCCCTCACTTTGCTGTCCAGTGTGTGGGTGCGAGGAATCTGTATTGGCTTTATGAGAAAATGAAGTCAGTGAACAATATGGACAGTACAGTGTAGAAAAAACACAACTGTTGTGAAAATTGAATAGCGAACAGGCCCAATGGATGCTTTAGTTAATGCTTATTAACTAAAGCATTTCCTTCCCAAATGCAACAACATGATCTGTCTTTTCAAGTTTCTTAGAAAAATACGGACATGGTAGCAACTACTTGCCTAGAAATGGCTTTACATTGCTTCAAACCAACTTGTTAAAATAGAATCATGAATCGGTTTTTCCGGATATAGTGTACAAGATCCAAATAGAAGTAGAAGCTCATCAAATGACCGAACGAGGAATGGTGGAGAGGAAACACTAGCAGCGTTACAGGTGACGATGACCAAAACCTACGAAAAAGGGCTCTTCACTACTCAGGAGCCAAATCCAAGCGGGCGGGCGCTGACCCTATTTCTACGTAGAGAAAAGATTGAAGCAATATTGTTAGCCAGACCCAGAACGATTGCCAGCTTAACCTGTCCTCTCTTTGGAATCAAACGACCTGATGACAAACTCTGAGTATATCTTTCACTACCCTTCATCGTACCATTCCTACCAACTCTTCCCAATGCCATTTAACTTCTTAGTGACCAATGATAGTGTTGAAAGATAACTACCTTGGTCTTTGTTGTCGGTGTTTTTGTGCTTCAGTTAAATGGTTGGCCAAGTTAGTGCTCGACAAGGTGGGTTATATAGAGAGAGACGGGTATCCTGGAAACACGCTTCAAACCTTAGCCTTTTCCGTTGACCAAAGTCGAACTTGATGATTCCCATAATCTCATTTCTTAAATGTTGGTAGGGGTGTTATTGTCATGGGGGTGGCTTCTCAGCGACGTCTCTTTGCTTACAGAAGGTTTTAAGTCTACCACAAGAACATGACGGTAGATAGATCTTGATAATGCTGGTAAAGTAAGATTCCTAAACTTAATATATAATAATTAAAGATGGTACTGTACGTCACTTTGTAGCACTAGCAAGTGGGCATATGGTTCACGTGGCTATTTGTTTTTTGTAGGCTTAAAGTTAAAGTTAGAAGGGTCTCTCTGTGCTTCTGCCCCGTATCTTGTCAGCTTCTTTCACGTTTAGGATTACAAAGACATCTTATTTTATTTGACAGGATTTAGTATAGACGGCTAGATGGGTTCTGCCAAATTTAGGCAAAGACGTGAAAGAAGTCATAGTCTGAAACAGGACACTCTCTCTTTGAGGTCCAGCAGAAAGACAAAAGTTTGGTACAATATTCAGCAGGCTGATGGATAGTCCTGATTCTTTGGTACAATATTCAGCAGGCTGATGGATAGTCCTGATACTTTGGTTATACTTGTAGGTAAAAAAGACTTTCAAGGTTTTTGGTCGTTATGTGTGGACCATCCGAGAGATTCATTGGCAGGGGACATTGGCGGCTGCTCCTGTTCCTTTCCCTTCCCAAAATTAGATTTGCTTTTTTCTTTCTTTCTTTTTTTAATATATATTTTAGTGTCTCCCGAACATGGTACTGTTTTGAGGCTCTCATTCCTGAATAAGGGTAGGCAGTTATGTGATTCAAGTACATACATCTCTTCTTCGCCATCCCGGCTAATAAGTTGTTTATTAGGATTTGTTGACCGAATAAGGCACCATGTTTGTAATTATAGTTGCACTAATTTCAATTGTACATGTACAATACAAATGTGACCAATTTATATATTTATTAATAAATAGTTTAGGAGACTTTGTCTTCACGGTTAAATAAATTCATCTTCATCCAAGATTATGAATTTGAATCATAATAACAAAGAAGAGAAGGCTATTCTTATTAGTTTACTAAATTTGGTATTGAGATATTTGCTTAAGATTAACAATCAAACTGATTGAAAATGCCTAAATACTACGAAAGAAATTGTACCAAGTCAATCCTCAATTAAAATAAATTGCTTCTCTCTTTTTATAAGATTCAATTTTATGACTATGTTAGAAATTCACGAATGAATGATTGCAAATTAAACATGGGTATAAGGTAGGAGTGAAATAAAAAAAATCCATAACTTAATAATTTAAATTTTGAAATTGAAGATACTACTCTTTTGTTATATAGATTGATTTAATTGCTTCGTATTCAAATTACAGTTTCCTTTATTGAATTTATGCCAAGCATTTAAACTTATATATTGTTCATAACTTATGTTTTTTTTTTCTTGTTATGTTAGTTCATACTCTACATCTGATCAATTGGTTGTAATTTTGTGACATAATTATTTAAGAACATTCTTTATATATATATATATATATAACCTATAGGATAAATGTATATTACAAATAAAATTATGATAAGATTATAATTATGAGATTTATATTATGTTTATATATTATTCCTAAATTGTTCATAGTCATAGTTCTATTGAGACTAGAAATTAATAGAGTACAAAAACACTATCACTTATTATGTTTCTTCCTAATGAAAGAAGTAGCCAATCTTACATACTGAATAATGAAGATATTTAACTAAACATGTAAGTGCTTGCTAAAGAACAAATTAACTAAAAGGTCTCGATGTGAGAATTCAATGTATAACATTACCTGTATGTTTATAAAATATCCATTGCAATTCAAAGTATCTCCAATAGAGTTTGTTATATTTTGATACTACTTATGATCTATCATTTTAAAAAATAACTCAAATCAGTACTTATTGAATATATCATGAACTATATGGAGGTAGTTGAGTGATCAATATAGGGTGCATAGCCTTGAAGTAATTAGGGAGAATGTTTTATTGTATGAAGTAATCAGGGAGAATGTTTTATTGTACTTGATTAGTATTGATTCAAGAAATCCTTATAAAGGTGAAATTAGACTTTGAAATAATTTTTAAATGTTATTAATAGAATCAGTTATTAATGGTAGGTAACTAATATGTTTGGATTCAAATAAAGACGATATTAATTACATACTTTATATTTAGTCCAAATATTGTATTATAAAAAGATTGAATTATAGAAAATTATTCACAAAATGGTTAGTCAAAATCAATTTGACATTCTTAATATTTGGGTAGTCTTTTTACTAAACGTCAATCTTGATATATGGATATAAATTATTTAATTATAGAATTAAAGATAAAATAAAGGAATTTAATTTATCTAATCCTAAATATGATTTAAGATTATAATTTACATCTAATGTCAACATATTTAGGAGCATAATGAATCACATATAAAGAATGATTAAAGAGAGAAAAAGGTAATTTATTCAAGTTAGACTTGATTGCAATGTTTAAGAAACATTATGATTAAATATGAAATATTTGATAAATAAGGACTAATATGTGACATTGGATCTTATTTGGACCCAAATAATATTTAATTAGAATTAATTCTAATTCTAATTAAATTTTAAATAAAATTAGGATTATAATTCAATTAAACTACCAAAAAAGTCCAAACTCTATTATACATAGGTTTAGACTCTAAAAGAGATAGCATTTCTTGCTTACCCTCTTTATACCACTTATAGAATTTTTTTAATTAGTTTGTATGGATAATATTGGAGGCTGGACATATATGTGGCTAAAGTAGTTATGATGATCCAATTTCAGGAAAGGTTTAATAGAAACTTTGAGTAAAAGATCAAACTGCATAATAAGGTACAATTTTATTATTCATGTTTTCTTTTATTCGTGCATTAATCATATAATAGAATTTGAAGTGATCTTAGCTTCTAAAAACTTGAATGAAAATTTTTTCTTCTTATTCTATTGCACCTTGATTTTCTAACAGTAGTATTAGAGTTATATTTTAATTCTTAACTGGATCATAGTTATCTGATCATTATTGAATAATTATTGAATTGATTATGCAAAATTTCTAAAACCCTAAATCTTAAAATCATATTAGATTTGAACCTTAATCTGAATTTGACTAATAATATGAAAAGTTCATATTGAAGCCCTTACAAACTGAAAATTATTAAATCTAAAAGTTCAAATTAATGGAATACTAACCTAACCCTAGATTAAATTAGAGTTGGTTATAGTTTAAAAATTATCTTTAAACTTTAGAAGCCCATAATTGTTCTATAATTGTTAATGTTCACAATAAGCAGCATGAGTTTTGGGTATTGGAAGATTAGACAACAATTTGTTGATGGAAATAAGTTGAGAATTGTTTCTCATGTTCTAGAAACCCCTACCAATCATAAACTTATTCTGAAGAGTTCAGCCTTGAGGAGTTATTTGAATGACAAAGCTTCTGGATTTGGAAACACAAAGAATCAACTTAGTGTGGTAGAACTTAGTTTACTAGCCCCCTCTCTTTCTGTTCCTTACGTTGAAGATGTTTTATTTCTTCTGTTAAGTTTGGATAGGTATTGGCCAAAATTGTTGAAGTTGTTGGATGAAGAGGCAATTAAGGCAATTTTAAAAATAAACTATTTTATAAATGAATTAAATTAAAATAGAAAATTAATCCAAGATAGTTACTGAAATGTTGACGAGCAAAAGTATCCATCAATACGTTCACTTATGATTTTGTATGTACGCCAAAAGGACTAGAGATGTTATTTTCATTATTTTAAAGTACTATTCGACTGTTAACTTAATTAAAAAATTGAAGAGATTTTGATATATATTTTATTTTATTAATAAATATTAAAAAAATAAAAATTTTAAACCAATCCATCCATACCAAACTAATATTTTTTGGATTGGCTTAGTCTATATGATTTAAAAAATAAAATATTATATAAATGAATTAATTTAAAATAGAAAATTAATCCAAGAGAGTTACCGAAATGTTGATGAGCAAAAGTACCCATCAATACATTCACTTATGATATTGTATGTATGCCAAAAGGACTAAATATGGTGAGGATGATCACTTATGGATCAGTTTGATGTTGAAGCTATATTGAAGAGTACACTCAAGCTTTTGAATATTGTTTTGTACCGACCGGAAGGTACCATACCTGTCGAAAAATAGAGTGGTATTAATGGTTATGGTACCAGCCGTGGGTACTAGCCAATACTGGAGTTTTTTGTGGTACCGGTTGTATACTGGTTGGTAATGTAAATTTTAAAAACTCCAGGGATTAATTAGAAAAAATCATAAAATTTATACCCCCGACCCATATGCTTCTTCGTCTCTCTCTTTTTTCATTTTCGTTTCTCTTTTAGACACTCTCCTCTCTCACACTCTCCATTCTCTCTCTCTCTCTCCTGCGATTATTTCTCGCTCTCGAGCGACAGCAGAACCACCGCACCACTTCCTCCACACCACCACCACACTAACAACCCTCCTCCATATGTCACCACCACTGAACCTTTTTCAGGCTTCAGCCCTCCTCCAGTCTCCTCCTTCCACCACCGTCCACCGTTGCCTGCCACTGCCGCATTTGGAGTCGCCACTCCCCAGATCTGGAAAAGATCTCGATTCAAACCCAACCTGACCCAAAAACCTAATTGCTTAATTGCATTTGTGATTATGAATGGGTTGGATTGTTGGAACTTGGAACTTGGGATTAAAATGCGAATTGGATTTGTGATTTAAGTTGGGTTGGAACTGGATATTTAGATTGGAGTTGAATGAAATGATGGACAATTTTTTATTTTATCTTGGTGGTTATGGTTTGGTTCATTCATGGGCATTCATGAATTGAGAGTTGAAAGTTGAAAGTTTCAACTTAAAACCGAGGAAGAGAATGTAAAATAATCTTGTATTCTTGTTAGCATTTAAAATTTAAAGTAAATAATTAATTGATATAATATTTTATTACATATTTTTAAAATTAGCATAATAGTATTGGTAAATAATTAATTGAAATAATATTTTTTTTACATATTCTTAAAATTAGTATAATAGTATTGACTATTGAGTAAAAAATTATGGCATCGCCAATTAATAATAATACTTTTATATAGGAGGAGCTGAGGAGGTCCATGTAATTGTATAGTAAATTAGTAATAAAACTAAAATCTAATCAATTGTATTTCTAAATAGTTAACATTTTCCAAGTGTATAGTTGATTTGTATAATTGTATCTTTATTTTCTTCATCTGATAAAAACATGGATCTATTGATTCTTTCAATTATCCATTAGCAGTCTCTTTCAATTAAGTTGTTAAGTTGATTAATAGATTGATTGGTAAAGACAAGTAAATTGTTATGCATGTCATATAATAAACCAAGAAAACTAGTAGATTTACTTTTAGATACCACCTAAACTTACCAAACCATTGGTTAGTTTTATCATAAGAAGAGAAGACTCTAGTTTTTCTTTTCTTTCACTTTTTAAAGAGACATGAAAAGATGAGGAAATAATAGCAATATAGTAGAAGGGAAAATAAGTGTACTTTGAATTGTGTTGGATAAAATTGGATTATGATGGATGAAATTAAATTGTGTATGATGTAATCATACAAAATGAGTTATATTACATATGATGGACATGTGTATTATGTAATTGTGTGTTGAATACTTCAATTGTTGGTTTCTACCTTATTGATGAATTGTATTAGATAAAAGTGGATTGTATTGGATGAAATTGAATTGAGTATGATATAATTATACAAAATGAGTTATATTACATATGATGGACATATGTATTGTGTAATTGTATACGTTGAATACTTGAATTGTCTATTTTTGACTTCTTGATGAATTGTATTGGAAAAAATTGCATTGTGTTGGATGAAAATTAATTGTGTATGACGTAATCATATAAAATGAGTTATATTACATATGATGGACACGTGTATTATGTAATTGTGTATATTGAATACTTGAATTGTTGGTTTCTGATTTATTGATAAATTGTGTTGGATAAAATTGGATTGTGATAGATGAAATTGAATTATGTATGATTTTGATATATGTCTTCATTTATTGTTACAGGTAAATGGAAGAAAATTCAAGTACTCCTGATCAAACAGCTTTAAGAAGATACAATGATCCAGGTTAGGCTCATGCTACATTGGTCCTGGGTATGAAGAACCATAAAATTTGCTTATTTTATAACAAGCATTTGAAAGATAGAGGAATCATCTGATTAAAGGAGCATTTAACTGGGTTAAAGGAGATGTGAAACCCTATAAAAAGTAAGTCATGATGTGAAGTGACAAATGAAAACTTTAATTAAAGAATATCAACATGAGAAAGATAGAAGGAAGAGACTAAATTATCAAATTGGTGGATGATCGTTTGTCAGTTTTCGTAATGATTGTGGAAATGTTAAAGGTGGTAGTGGTAGTGTTTCATCCCAGGCCCATCAAGAAGTGAATGTTAAACCTGGACCTGATGTTAGGAAAAGAAAAAGATAGATGACGATTTTTTTTGCACCACGAATAATGGAGCTCAACCTTCAATTCATAGTGTTATGCAATCAAGAGATGCAACTCATAATGTAGATATGACAGTAGCTGGATGGTGGTATGATACAAGTGCATCATTCAAAGATTCTTAATCTTACTATTATCAGTCCATGGTGGATGCTATAGTCTCTTACGATCTAGGATACAAAGCTCCTTTGATTGATGACTTAAGAGGTAAGCTTTTAAGTTCCTCAATTTTTGAAATTAAAAGTTGTTTAGAAGAAAGAAGAGTGGATTAGGCTACTTATAGGTATTCAATCATGTGTGATGGTTAGACAAATAGGAGACATGAGCTTATTACAAATTTTTTGGTCTATTCTGCAAATGACTCAATTTTTTTAATTCTATTGATGCATCTAGCCTTATTAGGAATACTGATACTTTATTTGAGATATTTGATGAAGTTGTGAACGAAGTAGGGCTAAAAATAATATTCAGTTCATTACTAACAATGATTCTGCTTATAAAGCAATAGGAAAAAGGCTGCAAAACAAGTATAATTCTTTTTTCTGGACTCTTTATGTTGCACATTGCATTTACCTAATGTTGGAGAGTATAAGGGATCCTAGGTATTTTCCTATTATTGATGAGACTATGTAGAAAGCTAAAAAGGTGACTAAGTTCATCTATAATTGTGCATGTGTGTTAAATTTAATGAGAAAGGAATTTACTAATGGTAGGAATTTGTATCATCTTGCAGTGACAAGATTTGCAATGAATTTCTTATCACTTCAGTGTTTTATCATTATAAAGAAAGAGTTAAGACAGATGTTTACAAGTGATAAGTGAGTTGCATCTTAACATACTAGGTCTAATGTTGAATTGGAGGTTTCCAGAATTATACTAGAAGATAGTGAATTTTGGTCTCATTGTGAATTTGTTGTCTGAGTTTGTGAGTCTTTGGTGAGGGTGTTTCATTTGGTTGATGGTGAAGAAAAGGTAACAATGAGTTACTTTTATAAAACCATGGAGAGGATAAAGGAAACAATCAAGGCCAATACGAAGAATAGGTCTTCTTTATATACATCGTATCTTGCAGTCATCAAAGAGAGATGAGAAAGGTAACTTTCTTCTCTATTGTTTGCAACTGAGTCATTTTTTAATTTTAGTGTCTATTTCAGACCAGGTTTTACAAAGAAAGTTGAAGTTAATAAGGGAATGCTATTTACTATTACAACAGTTGTTGCCTATGAGATGATGCAAAATATTCTGAGCTCATAATTGGATGTTTATAAGCAGTCTTCTGGGAATTTTAGATTGCTAATTGCTATTTGACAAAGAAGAAAGCTTTCTCGAAGTATTAGTTATTTTCCTTTTCTTATTTATTGAAAATTAATTATTACTTTTTTTTGTTTATAACGCTACTTTTATTGCCTTACAACTTACAGTTTTTTGGTGGGATCAATTCAGAAGTAGTGTTCTAGAATTGAAAAGGTTTGCAATTCAAATTTTAAGTTAATGCATGAGTGCAACAGATTGTGAACAGAATTGGAGCATATTTGAATACATCCATTCCAAGAAAAAGGAATAGATTGGAGTACAAGAGATTGAATGACTTAGTTTTCGTTCGTTACAATTTAAAGCTTCAGAAAAGTATATTATTATCATTATTAATTTAATTTCGATATAATTTTTATAATTTTTAATAATTAAATTATTAGGACTCTTAATTAAACAAGTAGTTTGGTAGATCCAATTTGTATTGATATTATCGATCTTTTAGTGGATTAGGTATTCCCAACTTTGCTAAAGACTCGTCTTTTGACAGGAAACTGGAAAGACCATAGAGGTGTAAGATGACGATGGGCAATCTTCCTTTAGCAGTTTCCACTACCAAAAGCATTTTGCATGGACCGCTTTTTATGTTAAGGACAGAGATATGCAATCTGAAACATGTTTGTATGGTCTTATGTCCTAACCGAACATAGAACAAAGATATTCACTTCATATATTTGTGTTAAATACTTGATAGTGTGTCCACATCCAGATCCAGAAGTGCAAGTAAACATTTATTTTACAAGAAACCGCAACGAATGTGTGGTAGATGAAGCTCACCTACTCTACTTTACACCCTCCCTCCACTGTCCTCTAATCTCACCCCCATAGCTTTCGTCTTCATATATTCCTCACACTTGCATACTCAACTGGAAACAATAACAATGGTGGTGGCTTACTCGGGCTGTTCAGAACCAGAAATGGATTTGGCATACCCGGTTTCAAAAAGGGTGGGGTGACATTGCCGTTGGCTAAGTTGTTGGCTATGGTGGTCCTACCCGTGGCTACCCTAGCTGTGGTGTTATACAGTCGCCTTTAAGGAAAAGGGTCCATGCTGCAACAAGAAGTTGAAATGTCCAGCCAAGTGTTTCAGTTCATATAGTCGATCAGGGAAGGGTACGCTACCGGCAGCGGTGGCTGAGGTTGTTCTATGGATTGTAATAGCGTGCTGCTTACTGTTAGAGGAGCTGTGGGCAGCTAGCATAGCAGGCAGTATCTGGTAATACTTAGATATCTGCCACTACATGGCTTGTTGCGAGCATGCCTATTCCTATGATTAATATGCGCGATTTATGTTTAAAAAATTGATTTTTCTTTTCAATTTCTGCTTAAATCTAGCAGCAACAAATTACATCTATAAAATAGTAGCGGAGTGCTAGAAACACACAAGGGACAGATACTTCTATCTTGGCTTGGAAGCAACCACTGAATACTGGAGTTCAAAAATCACGAAGATGTTATAACAGAAGTGGCAAGGGCAACTGCAGGCAACTCGTGTGAAAATGATAAGAATCATTACACCCTCCAGACTTGGCTGTAAGCATTTAGCATCCAAATCCAAATATTTCAAGCCATAGTTATCACTCACTACCACTACCAATCATCGGCCCTGGCAAGGGCAACTGCATCTGCATTTGGCATGGGCAACTGCATTTTCAGACATCTCCGAGGCTCCAAACTGAATAAAATTCAGCTCAGTGGGTTTTCCCTGCGGACCAACTTTTCTCTATCTCTCTTTCTTGCTTATTAGGATGTATTTTCAATAAGCAATGCGGATAATACTAAATAATATTATACCAAAAAAGATGGCAAGATCCCATGACAGTACTCCCAAAAAAATTTATAAAAGACATATATAACACTCAAGCAAGTAATGATAAGAAATCAAACCATTCTATCAAAGGACTGAAGCAAGTAAAATCTGTGTCGAATTTTACGTGTCTATGGGCATATACAACCTAAATCCAAATATTCATGTCACCGATTAAATAGCATAGAATCATATTGCTGCCCTCAATGCTCCTCTTGCAGCCTCCCGTTTCATCTCTGCAGCTTTGCCACTGCCACGGAAATACATGTACACTTGCTGCAGACATGTCATTAGCAAGTGAGAATTCTCCATATGTTGGAGCAAAATAGTTCAATAGAACAATTTAAGTTCAATACAACGTTTAAATACCTGCAATACCCACATGCTGACCATGACTTCAAGGCAGAAAATCCCAAATCCAACAAAGTAGAAGATCTAAAAAATGAAAACAATCAAATATGGTCCAAGATAGAAAATTGTAGCAACTTTGTTGATTCCAACCAATCTTCAGATTAATATCTTTTGAACTGAAATATTTATCGAGGTATGAGGGGAAAAGGCAAAACATGAGCAAAGAGACGAAAACAGAGAAGGATATCCCAAGTCATATTCCTCTACTGCTGAATTTTCAAGAAGATATGTTTCAATTACATGGAAGACAGTTGGGCCAAACATAAACAAAACATATTTCAAAGCCACAATAGTAGGCTGGAAATATACCACTAGATCAGACATCTTACCCCAACTAAAGTAGAGTCACCAATAACGTCAATTGCAGACAAAATACCACTGTTCCAAAGTCAAAAATCAGACTAATCAGATACAGGCATTAATTTTCAAAAGCATCATCAAATAAGAAACTGAAAAACTTCTGAAGACATACGTAAAAGATTTTCCTTTGAAGAATATAGGAGGAGCAACAGCAGCAACGACACAGAAGCAAATATGAACCTGCAGCAAGGGAATATGTAATAAAATTAGGTTTCTTTCAATTCTAAAATGAACTTGGTGTGAAGAAACAAGAAGTACCAGGTAAAAGAGGAAAAACCATCCAAACTTCAATGCACTTTCCGTCCTGATAAAAGTAATGTCAGCATAAGTACATTGCATATATAAAACAACAAATTCACAAACAGAATCCATTGTAAGAAGGAAAATAAGTACCTAAATGTACGATATAGTGGACGATACCACAAGACATAGGCTCCAGGAACTCCTGATATGAAGTAGATAATAGCAAGAAACCATATTTTCACACCTAGAAAGAAAACATGATAAAGTAAGAATAGAAAGAATATGGGATATCAAAATGAAAAACTTATATAGAACTTGAATAAACGGGGAGCAAAGAATAAAATTGCTAGTGACCTGCTCCCTTTATCCATGCAGATGTAACAGCTATGACATTCCAGAAAAGACAAAGAACCAACCCTGCACAGAAATCACAGTCCATTAAACAGTACAAACTACAAGAATACAGCAATAGATAAACTCCAAAAGAAAAGGACAAACGAATAAATAAATATCTGTTTCACCAATGCTTAATGTCAGGCAATATCATGGTGGATAATTGGAAAGAAAGGTGGCCAATTTTTCTCCTCAAGGACAATTCCAGCTGTAAAAAGGAACTGGAAATAAAAAATCCACTGCAGGATATATAGCACCACCAGACCCTAGTCAATTAATAATTTTAAAACCTAAAAGATATTACCTCGTGCAGCAGCATCCTCTCTCCGTTTTACTTCCTGTATGCAACAAAAGGTTTAGACTACTAAGACTAACAGGAAAAATTATCCTTGTAAATAAAAGGATAACTACATCATAGTGCTCTATGTTATTGGTAATAACCTTACAATGACTACCAAAAAATGCCACATAAAAATAACAATGGAAGAATATATATAGATTCGATGATTGTTGATAATCCAACCAAAGGTTTGTCACACAACACCAATTCCATGCTTGGGTACATCCTCGTTTAAAATTTTTGAAATGGACAATTATAAGTTCATCATCATATAAATTATGAGAATGGAAAGTTAGTACTAAATCAGTTTTTCGCGTCAATACTAACCTCCCAATGTCTCTACCTACAAAAGCCACAAACAATAATAAAGGATAAACATACAGACAATTGATGATTGTCCAACCAAAGGTTTATCAACTAACATCAATTGCACGGATGATTTCATTCCTCATATGAAACTCATTGGACAATAATAAGTTCATGATCATATAATTTATGAGAATGGAATTGAGCAATACTAAATCACTATGTTTCATTTTAGTTCTACTAACCTCAACGTCTACCTACAAAATGCCAAAAACAATGATAAAGGATAAACAAATACAGCTAATGATTGTTAATAATTGAACCAAACATTTAACAACCCATATCGTGTCTGCTAATGAGTACATTACTTATTTAACACTCATTGAATGGACCATTATAAGCGTATCTTCTTATAGATGACAACGGAAAGTTGCAGAGGATTGTCACAAATGTCAATTTCTGAAGGGCTAGACCTCAGTAATTAAGTTTCAGGTACACTTTCCATACAGACTTCCGCTAGTAACACGTTAATATATAAGCACTGGAAAAGTTTTATATTAACCAACTCTTTAAAAGGCATCACAAGATTACTGAAGAACCAATTCAAATGTTAGGCATAGAAGATCGTGGAAAAGGTTATATGATCATGCAGTATGCAACAATTCAAAACTTCACATTTCAATGGACAAGAACCTGCTCCCTTCTCTTTAGTTCAGCCTCTTTAGCTTGGAGTTCCTTCTCTTTCTTCCTTAAATCCTAGACAGATAGCAAAATAAGAAGAATTGCTAAACGCTATAGAGGAAAGATACTATGTTTGTTTCCACCAAACTGAGAGTTTACTCGTGAATTATTTGAATCAATTGGGATGTCAACTATTGCACCATGACTATAATTGAAATCAGCCGGTTCTGGAGGAAGTGGAGAAAGCCTAGAGTTTGTAGCAGGAGGAACACTCTGAAGAAAGGAAGCATCACGAGCAAAAACTTGTAAGCTCCTTAACAAAATTATCAAGGTTCCAAATCATAACAAATGAAAAGCATGAAAAATAATGTTATCTTGTAAATGTTAAGCTTACTGATGTGTAAAATGCACCCCCACTATACGTGGACTGCCCCGATGACTTCCCCCTCACACCTGGGTCCTGAGTATACGGAAATGATTAGAGAATAAGCAATATAGGCTTCCAAAGACAGAAAGCAGGAGACAGAACAAGTTCAAATAGTCAAGCATCTACACCTCCATAATATGTTCAAGTGTAAAAAGACAAAGCTATGCTTATATAAAGCACATAGAACGAATCACAGAACTAAAATCAGCTCTCTAACGCAAAGCTATAAGCTTGTTGTCCCAGTAGACTTACGGCACCAAAATCAAGCAACGAACTTCACATCGGAAAAGCTATAATTGGTAAAGAAACCAAACAAATCAACCATCAAAATATAGTAAACGTAAAAATCTCCTATTCTTATGTGAGGACCAACCGTGGAGAAGGAGAGGAAGCCGACGGAGAGAGAAATACCTAGATAACAAAAACGGAAATAAAAGCCTAAAAACCCTAGAAATAAGAACCCATACCTGCAAGAGAGAGATTAGCGGGCACCCAACCGTTGGATGGTAGATGTGACGATCTGGGTTTGAGAGATGGAGAAAGAAAGATCCATCACATATGATGGTAGGGATGACGATGATGTCGAATGTGGTGTTGCAGCAGAGGCTAGGTTTGAGGGAGGGAGATCGTTGTTGTGTTTCTGGGTATCTCTAGAACTTTTAGAGAGGGACGGAGAAAAAAGGCTTTGTAAGAAGAGGAAGTCTACGGACTGAGGTAAAGTCGACGGTGGAGAAGAAGAGGAAGTCGACGGACTCAGAGCAAAACATCGAGAGAGAATACTTTCTGCTAATAATGAAATAGAACATTCGAGATGTTAGGTTTAAAATCGCAAAAATTATTTGACCGTAAGATGAAATGGACGGTTGGGATGGATTGCGTGGTCGTCCATTCCAACTCATCCTTACTATATATACTTAATGATTATGTTGAATTTAAAGGGGTGAAGCATTAACCACAGTTTAAGTCGAAACGATTTTGTCTGGGGGAGCAAAATTGTTAGTGAGTCAGAAAGAATTGATAGGGAAGTGCAATGTGGCTAGTTTGTAAGTACCATAAATTAACAGTTCGTCTTCCCTTTCTAGGCATTTCTATTTTCTTGTGTGTTTCTCATATGATTCTCCAGCTGCTTTCTACTAGAATTGAAGTGTTGCCACTTATCTGGGTTTAAATTTTCGAGTGAACATGTAAGGATATGTAATTAGATTACTTGTCAGTGGAGAATGTGTAAGGAAAGACCCTTAGTTTATGTGATTTAAGGAGCTATCACCTCAGTTTTATAATGAGATTAGAGCATGGGAAAAAAAGAGGATTTGACTCGTGGTGATAAGCTCCCTCTTGAATAATGTTATGTCTACACCAGTTAATATTAGGTATTGTTTCGCATAATTTTTTTAAATTAAAATAGTATTTTTATATATTTAAAATTACAAAATAGTATTTTAATATATTGTATTGTATAATATATAATTTTACATTGACTATGTCTTCAAAAATTATAATAATAAAATTTTTAAATAACAAAAATTTATTTATTTTTATTAATATTATTTTCACATATTTCATATATAAATAATAACTACAATTAATATGAAAAAAGAGCATTTAATTATTTATACTTTCAATTTTATAAAAATAGTCTATTGTTAGATTTCTAATTAACGATATTAATGTGGTAAATCATGTCAACAAATCTATTAAACATGTGGTTGACAGGTATCTTACTCATGCCACATCAAATAAAAATAAATATTTAAATTTAGAATTTAAAATTTAGAATTTAAAATTCCTAAACCTAAAACTAAGAACACTTTCTTTCCGTAAAATGCTTCTCTAATCACACTGTCTTGTTCTTTGTATAATACACTACTTAAGAACACCATTAAAATTCCTAAACCTCATTGTCTTGCTTTCATTTCTTTTAGGTGTGAGTTGAAAGATTATTGAGAACCTATTAACACCATTAATTCAGATTACCTATTATACAAGCCTTTAAGAACACCATTATGTCAGAACCCTTAAACATAACTCAAAGTTAGGTTGGTTTCAATATCTGCTAGCACACTTTGCTTTTCTTGCAATACTCCACCTGATAATCAATCTACCACTACTTTGGTTGCCATCGATTTTAATGGTTTCTACCTTATAGCCCTTTTTTAATGGTTTCATTAACCAAATTCTTTACCTCTAATAACTTCTTTAGGACCATAACTTTGAAAATTGCAAAACTTTCATTCTTCTGCAAAAACATATTCTCCAATAATTTTCCTATGAAAATTCTTACTATTAATAGGTTTTCTTTTTTTTAGATATTTGATACAACTCTTTTATTGGGTCAATCTTTTCACTGATAATGTAATTTTTATTTTTATTTTTATCTGATGTGATATAAGTACAATCTCTCTATCAGCTAAGAGTACTATTAGACCTCTCCAGATTTCACATATTAGCAGGACTTTCTTTGAATTGTTGTTGCTATTGTTGTATTTGACGTGAAATAAGTAAAACATGTATTAGTCACATGTTTGGTAGATCCACATTAGCACCGTTAATTTAGCCACGTGTTTAGCAAATCCTCTGTCTAAGTTTATCTTGTCTTACTATGTCCAATATACAAACAAAGCCGTTTTTGCTTTAAAATTTTAAAGCACGCGTACTGAAGATCAAAGCCAAGCCGCCTATAAGCTTGGCTTTGACATAGAAACATGTTGTCAAAAACATGTTTAAATGTTTATTATTTATGTACTTCTCGACTTTTGCAGTGCATGATTGTTATTAAAACATGTTTATTATTATTAATAAACATTATTAATTTCGTTTTAATTATTAAGCGTGTATTTATTTATTTATTATTATTTATTAATAGTTATTATTATTATATTTCCATTATTATATTTATTAATTAATAAATTATATTTCTATTGTTATAATAACTGTTAAATATTATTATTAAATTACTTATTGTTATTAAATTTATTGGAGAGTAATTATTAAATTTATTATAATAATTAT
>JANKOE010000002.1:44373940-44384454 GCA_026284465.1 Erythroxylum citrifolium | reverse complement strand
ATGATTATTTAATTTATTATGAGATAATTTATTAAATAATCTATATGGCATATTATTATATTTTTTTGCTAGCACAGGAAATATAATTAATATTGAAATTTTCTCTTGTATAAAATAAGTGAATAAAATAAAATAGTTTTATTTTATTTCATTTTATAAATAATAATTATTATTTAATTAAAAACGTCATGTTGGTTATTGTTATTGGTTTTGTCATTTACCAAAACAATAAACATTGTAACGGTTACAAATGACGTTTCCTTTATGCAAATGAGAGACGAGTGTTTTGTGCATATAAAAAAAAAAACCGAAAGTGGAAACTTGTAGCTCTGTTGGTTTTCGGTTTTCTTGGTGGACGTTACTACAAACAAAAGATAGAAAGAAACTTACGCAGAGAAGAGCAACTCTCATATATGCTTTCAGTTTCTTTTGTAAAGTGGAGAGGATAAAAAATAACGTAGAGATACATTTGGTGTGTTCTTCGTTTTCTGTGCGTGAGAAATACAACAGATAGTTTTGGTTTTATACGAGAGAAAATTTGAAAATTTTGTTTTTCTTTCATATTTGAAGAAAGGGTTCTTCAAATTAGCTATAGCCATATTAAGTATTAAAAGCGGGACATATTTTTTCATGTGGAGTACATAAAGATTTTGTATTTTTGAAATTTCGAATCAATTTATTTTCACGAATTTTAGGTATTTATTTCTGACTATTTAAATTATAAGTATGATATTTAAATGCAATAGATAAATATGTGATTACATTTTTTATTTCCGCTGCCGCGTTGCAATCCTTCGTTTGGATGCTCTGAAGTATGGACTATGAACATTGTAAGCTTACAGAAATCAGTAAAATCGATGCGGTAACTAAAGACCCAATGTCAAACGTAAAATTGATGCGGTGCCATGACGGAGAACGGCACTGCTCCCACCATCATTATTTAAGAATCAGATGTTCTGTGCTTTTGAGAAGCCATAGGAAAACAAATTTTTTAGTGAAGAAACGAGAAAAACATGGATTTTGAGAGGCTTTCTCTCGCTCTCTCTTTCTCTAGGTTGATTTCGTTAAATCTTCTCCCTTGCCTCCCTGAGATCACGTTCTTGTCCTCCCTAGCTTTGCCTATGACAGACAATTTACGTAGATTTACTTGGTAACAAAGTGACATGCACGCCTTACTAAAATGCTGTCTTCTGTTAGGTATTCAATTCCCAGCTGCTTTCATCTTTAAGACTACCAGTATTACTACGGCTCATGAAAGAAATCCAATCCAAAAAAACAGGAAAATGCATTTTCATTGAATATATCATAATTCGTGTACATATCAATTTCATTTGAACAAAGAATAGAGATGATACTGATGAGAATGGAGATGGTCAGGGCAAAATGACATCTCACTAGCATTCAGGTACCAATTGCTTTCATCAAAGCTTTAAGACTCGTGTTATTTGCAAAGCCAGATTCAAATCTTGTGACAGACCAAGCATTGTGTTATAGAAACTTTTGCCACGGAATATCGGCTAAACCACCTCCCTTGCACTTGCACCATATGTATGTGTGAGAGCACCCATTAAGATTCCAGAAGCACTAGAATCAACTCATTAGCACCCTTAGCCAACAAACCACCTCTCCTGCAGGAAAATGAGCATAACTATATTACTAAATTATGAACTCAAATGGTTCAGGCTTTTAGAAGCCGGTACTGAAATCCAAGTTCTCCTCTGTTTGGACGTCAAGAAAGTGGAGAGGAAAAATTGAAAAAGTAGTGGAAAGAAGTTAAGAAGACTCAAGAGAATCTCAATAAATGAAGATACCTTTTAAAAGTTAATTTATATTTATATACAAGACTAAGTAACACGTGTAAAATAAATCAAAGCTAACTAACAGCTGTATATGTGCCCTTTTTGGTTAAAGCTAATAATCTTTTATATTGAGCTTTGACTTTCTTCTTTCTGCTGACCTTATTTCTAGTAGTATTAACAATAGGCTTAATGGGCAGGAAAAAGAAGAAAGACAGGACGCTTGCCTGATAAGGGATGGCAGAATCTCCTGAATCTTTTGCAGCTGCTTAAAGCACTGTTTGCAGCATTCTAATCTGCATAACCAAATTGCACTCAGCTCTAAGTTCTCGGAGCAAAATAACTACAATTAATCGATGCATCTATCAAAGCCACCTTTTTTCTGCATGAAGATCAACCCCAACAGCTGGAGGTGCTGTAACAGCTGACTGTATTACTGGGCCAAATACTGCGACAAGCTTCAATAGCATCTCCAACGAGACCTTTGCATTTCTACAAGGTTACAATAAAAGTTGCATAATTGTGAGAACTTCAGCTTCTGTCATTTGAAATGCAGGTTGATACATTGACTTTTTTTTTCCCCCCTAGATATAGCATAAGGTCAGATTGAGAATTAAACGAACATCTTTATGAGTTATTCTTTCAACAACCAAACCCTTCTTGTTCTGTCCTTGTGATTTTGTTAGAGAAAAGCATAAAGGTCACTACACATTTCCGTAAGGCCCGTAGAATATTAATTAGAACTGCTGGTTATAGAGTCATGCGGCTGAAATTAGGTTAGATTGGCAATAATTCCAAGTTAGCAATACTAGAGTTCAAATTCAACAATAATTACCTCTCCAACTTGCTTTCTAGTAAGCCTACAAGCACAGGAAGCAAGCAAGAAAATAAATACAAGCTGACTATGTCCATTTTCTCCATGAGAACACTGATAACATCTGCTTGCACCTGAGAATGGTTGGATTACCATCAGAAAAATCAGATACACAAGATACCCAGAACATGCTTTTGGTAGTTCTCAAGAAAACCTAAAACAGAAGATAAGAACTTATAAATACCCACAGAATGATCTGGCAATTTCCTCATGGCATTAATAGCACCTTCCATGCCATTTCGTTCCCAAAAATGTCTGACAACCTGCAGAATTACAAAAGAGCTACTTAGACTAACCAAATAGAAGACATGAGAAGAATCTATAACAAAACCTACAGAAAAGAAACAGTGATAGTACTGAAACATGCACAAACTTGTCCCCAACTGGTCGCAGATATAGAAGTCTCTGATAGTAACATCATTCATTGTACAGCAACCTTTTACGAAGTCAAGACTGAACTGCTCACTTTAAATTGAAAAAGACGACACTAAGGATAGAGATGATATGTCATGCCATCATCTAGAGGCATTGTGGTGCATAATTAGCTGTAATTTTACCTGTAATTTTGTCAACCGGGATTTCAGGGCACTCAAGAATATGTCATGAGTTTGCATCAGATCTTCACTAATATTCCTACCACTGGCAGAGGTTGGCTCGTGCCCAGGAATCTGAGGATCTTCTTTCTGTCATCCGAAAAAGGAAGCTCACTTTTCTAGATATTAACTATAAACTAACAACTCAGCAACAATAACAAATAACAGGAAAAGGTATTCTCAGACCAAGCTATATTCGCACCACTTAAAAAGAGCAAGTAGTAGGTTCAGAGACCATAAATGTAACCAATAAAATAGTCACTAAAAAGATAAAAAACAACGTAAGGAAACCCAGTGGAGTTCAGCTAGAATGAGTGTTACACTATTACTCAAAAGGGTTACACTTCGACTTCACATTTCACTGTTCTTATATTCTATTAAGTACAAAACAAACTGTATTCAACAGATGTTCAAATGAATTATAAACTTCTCCATCAAGACCATAAAAATTTTCACCGAGTAACTATCATACCAGTATGGGGTGCCAACTACCCGTTTCACAGGTAACATGAGGAGTCACAGTAGCTGGGGCAGTTGACGTTACATCTCTTTCTGGTAAGATGTGAGGGATCATGCTAGATGTGGAGGAATGTTTCCAGTTAGTTTCATGCGCAAAACCAGATGTGGGAACAACAGGCATCACGTCTGTCTTTGGTATAATATGTGAAGTCTTATTGGATACTGAGCTGGCATTACTATTAAATGGTACGGTAGAAGGGGCCGTGTTACATGTTCTATCATTTTCTGGTATAACTTGAGGTGCCTTCTCAGATGTCATGCTGGCTTTTCCATCAGTTTGGAAACTGCTTTGAGGGTTCACATCAGTGGCAACTATAGGTGTCCCGCTTGTGTCAACTACAGCTTGAGGAGACCATTGTGTCACTTGATGCTCATTGGTAAGTTTCTCCCGTCTTTCAAACTTCTCAACCAGAGTTCGAATCCTGCCTGCCACAACTGCAACTGCAAGAATGAAGATTTTTAAATTGACAATTTTTACAGGCAGCTAAATATTCCAAAATCATGCCCAGCAACCCAACATACCTCCACTGACAATTTTTACAGAGCCAATCCCTTTACTGTCATCCACAGATTTATCACCTGAAAAACAAAAAAACTTTTCATTACTAGATACCGCTGAAGTAGACATATGGGAAATGAAAAGTAATCACAAATGAAAAAATTTCAAACATGTATGCTAGGTGGTTGTAGCTTAAGCAAAAGATGGAACAAAAATGAGATTTTGGTGGGACAAAGAACAAATCAAGGGAGGCATAAACTGTAGATATTAGAAGAAATTCATGCCACCACATCTGGTAAGTCGCAATTAACAGACTACATAGAATAAGCATTGTTTGAGTTATTGTATGAAGAATGAAAACAAGAGATGGTACACATGAAAGAAATAGATGTGAATGTTAATACAGTGACATAAGTGATAAAAACAAAGATTGTAAAACAAATTCAAGAACTTGGATCACTCAGCAAGTTTGATTTTCAAAAAGTATACTTGCAAGACAGCTTTGGCTAGTGTTTTTGTTAATTTAATCAAAGATAATGGAATATAGAACCGATTTGGATATCTGAAACAAAATTACTCTGGAAGAACTGTCAATATTGTGATCAAGGACTAAAATGCAGGGAAAGCATGTGAGAAAGGAGATGATGTGAAAGAAAGGATTGATAGGATGATGTTGTCAGGTGCTGAACTTGAATAGTTAAACATTAAAATGCCATAAAAAACTCACAGTTTTCTTGCTTAGGCATAACATCTGGTGAAAAGTTTTTTTCAATCTTTTCAGCTACATTCTTGATATTGGAACTCATTTCCTCACTGTATTTTTGAGCTCCACCTTTTGGTATAATAGGGTTTTGCAGGTGTTCATCAATAGTACAGTCCTTCATGTGTGCCATATTGCTAAACATTCCAGACTCTGACAGTTTCTCAACATCGTTTTTGCTATTTGATGGCCTCCGAACATGTGCTGGTCTGAGCAACACGCCTGGTTTTGTCCTTGAAAATGTGATAGTTTCCCTTCCAGAGTTTGGAAGGTCCTCCTCAAGAGGAGTTTCCCGAGGGACAACAGCTGGTGCAGTAAATGACTTGTTAAGTGCCTGCCTGCTTGCCTTAGCATTCAATCCCACCACAGGGCCCTGCCTCTGTGTTGGCGGAGTAGACCTTTCCTTCAGATCCAATGTGGGAACCACTTGTGAAGAACTCAAAGGTGCAACTCTCTGTGAGGTGACAGGGTTTCCGCCAATAGCTTTACATAGAAAACAGATTTGTTTGTTAGAGAGATCTAGATAAAAGAACGGAGTGCAGACCTGCATCATACAAATCCCTACAGGCTATAATTTATTTTCCAATTGGAGTGTACTTATCTAAACAAACAGTATCAATAAAATATGGTGATGTTTCACACATTTCAGAATCCAGTAAATCTAAAAGTAAAAATCAAAATTGAAACAGTACTAGGTATTCAGAATCCATCTAAAGATGAGAACTCATGTAAATTTAACACAAGCACTCTACTTTTCTATGTTTAACATTTTCAAAACTTAGTCAGATTACAAAAGGTTATGAAGCGATCAAGTTTCTGAATGAGGAAAAGTCAATGATAAATCCAATCATAATGAGGTTTGAAGAATGAATTGGTGATATGAAGCAACAGATTTCTTAATGGAGAAGTCGTAAAAAAACACACTGCCAACTTACAGTCCACACATATGTTCTTGATCTCAGGTATCTTGCATTCAGGAGACCTAGAATGTAAAGCTTCAGTGGTTTGTGCAAAATTGTCTATTTTGTCTGGAGATTGAATTCCGGACGAGCTAAAATTCTGCTCTCTGCAGTCAATTTCTTCAGATATGAAACCAGCTCCATATGGTTGAATATGCTGAAATGCAACTTCCAATTTCAAGGGGGGTAATTGAAGCAAACATAAAATTCTGATCATTAATTGTTTGGCTCAAAATTTAGAGAACAAAAGGAAAAGAAAAAAGGGACCTCTATATTGGCCACCCAAACCCCTACAGAGTTTCGATAGTATGAGCAACCCAAAAGTTTTCCTTCATGAATGCAAAGATCACAAAGTGTTGACCACCCCATATCAGCAGCGTCATGGCAAATTACAGGCTCCCAAGAATAAACCTGCATTTTGAGCAAAATTTATCACACTTATATACTTTGTAAAATACATTAGTAAATTTTGTTAGAGAAGAATCAAAACCTTCAGGCTATCGTCTAACCCACAAAACAGCGTCCTCCCATCAGGATGAAAGGTAATTGAGCGTACACCCGCAGCCTGAACAGATAAAAAATGTTGTTTCAGAAAAATGGATCGCAAAAGTTTAACAGTGACAAATAGACAAGAAAAGGCAAGGTTAAATTAGAAATTAAGCACTTTGGTATAAAAATTTCAAGTTTCTGCTAGACAAAGCAAAAACTTAGATACCTCTGCTCTGGTAGATCCAATCAATTCAAAGGTTTCCAAATCCCAAAATTTCACAGTTTTGTCTGCGGAACCTGGAAATTAATCACCTCATTAGAAGTTAGAAAACAATTGAATGGTAACAGAAACAAACCAAACAAGGAAGGGAGAGAGCGACAAAGAGACGTAAAAAGACAATGGGAAGCAGAATGCTTGACAGTGCCAAAGGGGTGAGGATGAAAAATTGAAGTTAAAATCCTTAGGATACCAAGGAAAATTATGAGGATCATTCTCATTTCTTGTTTTCATTCCTATTTGCCAATACCGTTTTTTTGAAGTGATTGATGTTAAATATTTGTAACAAATTAAATATTTGCCCATACCAAGTCGTACGTAAATATGAAACTGAGAAGAAGAAAAAAATCCTTGATTCCTTAGTTTTCCCTTCAATAAAGCCAACTAGTGAACTAAAAGTAAATGTTGCATAGCTTTTAATTCCCATTAGTGAATATTATCATGGAATACCCAATAATAAAAGAAAACTTGTATCAAAATTTTAATGACTCATAAGTGCAAAGACATGGATGTCCAACTCACCAGTGGCCAGGAGAAACTCCAAGGGGTGGAAATCTATGGATCTAATATGCCCTTCATGGAATTTAAAATCATGTAAAAGCTTTCCAGCTGTAAGATCCCACACCTATATGACAAATTTGGATAAAAATCATTGGAGTAAGAATAAGGAAAGCTTGGTAAAAAGGTCATTGCCTACCTTTACAACATTATCGTATCCACCTGAGACCACCCAGCGTCCATCAGGAGTGAATTTAATGGTGCTAATTCCCTGTGTGTGCCCCTTGTATGTGTGAATGCATCCCTTCTTCCTAATATCCCAAATTCTCAAATTTGTGTCTGTTGAGCCTGATGCGAAAAATTCGCCAAATGGATGGAATTCAACAGCAGTAGAATTCGCTCTGTGTCCAGTAAGAGTGCGAACCACTAAACTTCAAAGACAATAACAAGTATATCAAAAATCTTTCAAGAAACTGTTCTGGCAATTACATAGGGCATTGTACCATAATCAACCAAGAATATTGAAGAGATTTAGAAAGGTGGAACACATATGAAGATTGTGTAATTTGGACACTAACTAGGTGGCATGATTCAAAGCTATCAGATCTGGCAAGTGCTCCCCTATCTCGACAAAATTATGATGCCACAATTGGCACAGCAGAGCATAACATACTATCCAAAATTTGCTCTAATTTTCACTAAGATAAGAAATTTCAACTGAATTGTTAACATACTCTTAGCTTCTTCCAAGTCCCACATCTTAATAGCTCCTGTAGAAGCTCCGGCAAGTACCAATACTTCAGCTGCATCAAAGGCTACAGATTCAACTGGACTTGCATGACCACACAAGCTCTGCAAATTCAAAGACAAATACGAAATATTATTTCATAGAAATTATGCCTCATGGCAAATAGGTCCACTCAAACAAGTTTTCCAACGAAATCTCGAAGTGGGATAAAAGTTATGAACCATGTATTTCATGCTTTTGAATCTGTAAAGAGAAAAGTCTTAAACTGAATAATTGGGGACAACCAGTAAGTGGAAATGGTACAAGGACAAGTCAGTTTGAAAAATGAGCCGTGATCATCATATTAACAGAGACATTGATAACCAAATCTGAAACAAGTAGTCCAACTAGAACACACTCCAAAGATGAGCTACATAACTGAAAAGAAGATTACCATTAAGGAAGATGGTTTGCCAATTGCCCAAAGATTAACTTTGTGATCATCACCACCTGTGATAAACAGTCTACAGGCCTTCTTACCAATACTAAGACAGTTGACATTGGTAGAATGCGCCGCAAATTCCTCTATTTTTCATTCCAGTCAAAGGAACGGCATGCTTCCAGAAAAAAACACGGAGATGGTTCCTTTTTCTTAAAATAGAAGCTCAATAAAGAAGAAAAACGAGCCCCAGGAAACCATTTTAGAAAAGAGCTAGAATTTTATCAGACAAACTAAATGCCAACATCACACACAATAGCAGAAAAGAGAAAAAGGATACGAAGCTTAAAACCACGCTTGGCCATTCTTCAGAGAAACGAGAAAAAACCAAGATCGGCGACCTCTATCAACCGGGAGCGTTAAATCGAAACACATCCAAAAGTGGAAGGGCTAGACTTTTGGATTGAAGGGCAATAGTAAGAAGATTTTAATTCTTTCTTCTTCTTGATCAATTATCACAATGAGTTGAGTGGTGACACAAAATGACTTGACACATACAGAGAAAGTAAGAAACAATGGAATGGAATTCAGATTTGATTCGTCTACTTTTCTTTTTACCCCTTTAATCTTAATCCGCATTTACAGTTTAGCGTAATCTTTAGTTATACTCAAACGTCATTGTCTGCTTGTTGTCCTGAACTTGAACATATAATAATCATCTTTCTTTATTTAACAGAAAGCCCACTGACATTTGACCACCCTACGCGAGTTCTTAGGATTACTGAAAAGGACTTGTGTATTAGTACAAGTAGCATTAGTATTATTATCAGACAAATGCAGGAAGTTTGGTTAATGACAACTACTTAAAAGATTTCTTGAAATCGTTGCTTAGTGTGCGATATGGCATGGCTTGGACATTTGCTTAGACAATTAGTTAAACCCAATTTTCTGGTATAAGTAAACAAACCATTTAATAGAGCTACTTTTTGTTTTTGTTTTTGGATTCGAGGAAACCCGAATAGGCGGGTCAAGCGGGTACACCTCATCATCAAGGACCCATCTAATTCTCCACCTATAGGTAAAATCTCGGCTACCCCAGGCTCTTGCAAGAAAAGCTAGCATGGAATCAAACCTGAAATCAAACCAAAGCCAAGCTCCGCTTTCAACAATCAAGTTACACCCTTTGAAGGCTAATAATAATAGAGCTACATGCCACCAACTTTAAGCCTAACCCTATGTTGTGCCAATGGAACATTACTACTAGGTAATAGGTATTCTATTTATCAAGTAGGTGTCCTTGGTCAAACATTACATTAGACCAGTGCTTGTGCTTGCCATGTCTTTGTACAGACTACAGAGAGATACAATATATTTCTGGGTGCTTAATTTGTTTTTCTGACAGGGAACCAAACCTATGAAGGAATGTTTTAGCATTACAGCATCGATTAAAGTAAATTTTGTCAGCGCTTGTTCTTGTGCAAAAACTAATGAGGCGATTGGAGAGAAGAGAGGTTTGTCTGGTCTCAGTCTGTACCTTGAAATTGCATTCAATTTGGTCCGCCTGTCATTATAGCAAAGGCCATTACCATATCCGTATCTCTTTCATTCTCTCCACCGGCCTCCTAGTCCTTTGGACGCTGCATGTAATTTAATTTCTCTTTAGCAATTTACGTTGAGCGTGGATGTCCCAATCAAATTCAATGCTAGGTTCAACGGTCATTGGCAAGAGTTGTGCAAAATCTCATCTTTCTTTTTTGATGCCTTAACCAATTTTTTTTATTAAAAAGGATGCCTTAACCAAATTATTGAAAGTAGTTTGGGTGGTTAAGAAGATTAGAGTTAAATCCTGGATTAGATTTAGTCTTCTTTTGTGAATCCTTTGATACGAGCTTGGCTAGTATGTCTTTAATTTATTCAAAACGGTATTAAAAATTTGGGGCCGAGATTCAATCCCACATGTAGTGGGATAATTATGAAATAGAATTTGTATGATTTCCTAATATTAGGATTACAGTAAAATCTCGATAAATGAATATTCGATAAATTAATAATCTCGATTAAATAATAATTTTCTCTGGTCCCGA
>JANKOE010000002.1:44338493-44356868 GCA_026284465.1 Erythroxylum citrifolium | reverse complement strand
TGTTGCTGAAGTGTTTGAGAAAATATCTAAAGGGTTCTTGTCGTTTGTCTCTGCTCCTTTTGTTTGTGCGTTGCTCATTGCTCCATTTGTGCTAGTTGCTCATCTTTGCGCGTTGCTCACTGCTTCGTTTTTTTGTTTGCTAGTTGCTCATCTTTGCTCCTATCTCATCTATTAGTGGATAAGATCACAGTGGATGAACATCAGTTTTAAGAGATAAAGATCACGTGGAAGGATCATTTGAAGATAGAGGAGATCTTCGTGGATAAGGATAATAATTCCTAAATAGGGTAATCTTTTATCTTGTTAATGTGATGTAACTTAATCCTATTAGATAGAGTTCTAATTGGATGAGGATGTTATCTATTGGTTAGTTTGATGTAATATGATAAGGATAAGATAGGATAAGATTGTGATCTTAGCTAGTAGAGTTCTATTAGGATTCTAACTTAGTCATCTGGAGGAGCAGTGAGTCATTCTTTGAGAGAAATCACTCAGAGGAGAGAGCTTTGAGTGTTGAGAGCTTTTGTGGGAGTTCTCATTGTAAGGGCCTCGAGTAGGAAGTTCCTTGTAAGGGCTTCGAGTAGGGAGCTCCTTATGAGTGCTTCGAGAAGGAGGTACTTGTATCTTTTGTTAACATTTTGTTGAGAGTTAATAAAAGAGTAGCTTCGGCTATTATATATCTCTTGTTGTTTTCTTTAATTTGTTACACACTTGGTGTTATTTTGTATGTGAGAGAAACACTTTAAATACTTGTGTATGCGTGAGGTGTTCAAGGGCTAACGGATTTGTTCGGCGACATTCACGTGAGAAGGTTGAATCTTGCTTAAGTGGACTAAAGCGGGATTGTCGCACGAAGGTAGGCACGACTTATGGTGAAAGTTCGAGTCCAAAGCAGACCTTTGTGACACCTAGTACAATGACTTATCTTCTATAGTTCCAATTGAATCAATTAGCAAGATTTCATATTAGATATGAAATGTTAAGTCTTTAAAAGAGTTAAAATTAATGATTCAAAGATGTGATGCTTAGTTGAAGCATATATTATCTATTAAGTTTAGAACTAAATTGGATAATAAAAGGAAATGAGATATCCAAAAGGTTGGATATAAGTTTACAGACTTATTGAACAAATTGTTTGTTTCGATAAATACTTATAGGAGAACGGTTCTCAAGATAAGTAGTAAGAGTAAGATGAAATTTGAAAAGTTCAAATCTTATAATAGTACATCCACTTGGAACTAGTGCGTTTATTGATACATTTGATGTATAGTTGAAAGGCAATGCGACATTGAAAGATTCACTTTTATGATGTATTCAAAGAGTTTGTTTTAGAGATAATTGTGAATTTGTCATGTCTGTAAGAAAGTTAGTGGGAATAAAGTTGTCCTCTTCAGTGGGAGTATGGAGAGACATATTGCTTATAGAGAACGATAATTCTAATTTTCAATCATTGAAAATTAGTTTATCCAAGAGCAACTTTTATTGGATAAGAAATGGTAACAACCCAATTCTGGGAATTAGATCTATAGGGATATATTGGAATTTGTTCACCTATTCTACGTCCAAATACATAAATAATGTATTAAAGATGTTTAGTATTTGAGATATCTGATACTTGTGAAGTATTAAAGATATCAATTATCCTATGTATGAGTTGATATTTGAATTTAAGGAGATAAGGATATTTACTTTAGAAGTAAATCCTAGTTAAGGATTATTTTACTTAAGAACAATATCATACACAATTAGAAAGGTTTTAATTTAGCAATGGTTGCTAATTGAGCCATAATACATTTTTTAGTTAGTGAAATTGAATAATTGTATCAATAAGTGTTTTAGTGAACTTAATATAGTTCATTGCATTGTTTAAGACAGTACAGTACTATAGAACATTAGAGTTATTAGGCATGCAAAAGTAGTTAAGGTCTCATTAAAGATCCAAGAATGTATTTAGGCAAATTTTCTTAATTATGATGATAATTAAGATAAAAGTTGTAAGATCTAAGTGAGTGCTCACTATAGAGAATCTTATAGAATTTTCTCATTAAGTAACTGTCCTAGCACTAGTATAATCGTCATATGGTGATATGGTATAAGATACTTAAATGATTGGTTTAGTGCAAGTGGGAGATTATTAGTTTATTCCCTATAACCAATCGGTTTGATTGCAATTTAGTGACAATTAGTTAAATGCATTATTTATCTTGTACATGTTTAGATATATATGATAAAATCCATGGGATAATTATATAATAAAAATGAAATTATAATAAGATTATAATTATGAGATTCATGTTGCATTTATGTATTATCCCTAAATTGTTCATAGTCATTGTTCTATGGACATTAATAAAACGTAAAAAGATTAGCACACGTTATAGTTTTTCTTATGAAGGAATTATTCGATCTTATAGGCTAAAGTATGGAGATACTTAAACAAATATGTGGATTCTTGTTAGAGAACAAGTTTACTAAACAAACCCAATATGAGAAATCCATTTAGAACATTACTTGTATGTTTATAGAATCCTTATTGTGATGATTGTATAAATGATCCTTAACTTGACGTCATCAAAGTTATCATGTACAGGGATTGCTATGTTTTGATACTACTTATGACCTATTTAATCATAGGACAGTCAATCCGTAGTCATTAGAAGTTGCATGAACTATATGGAGGTAGTTATGTGATCAAGATATGATTCATCACGCTAAAATAATTAAGGAGAATGATTCGTATTTCTCGATTAGTATTGATTCAAAAATCCTTGGCCAAGATAGAATGACATTTTATAAATAGTTTCCAAATGCCATTACTTGAATTGATAGCTAATAGTGGAGAACTAATATGATTGGACTCAAAATAAAGTAGACGTTAATTTCATACTGTATGTCTAATCAAAACATTGTATGATGAAAGGATTGAATTATATGAAAAAATCATACACGAAAAGGTTAATTAAAACTACTTTGACATTCCTAAATATTTGGGTGGTCATGATGCGTTACTAGATGTCAATCTTGATCTATGATTATAAATTGTTTAATTGGAGAATTAAATATAAATTAAAAGGAGTTTTGATTTATCTAATTCTAATTATGAATTAGAATTATAATTTATAATCATTGCCAATAATTTAAGAACGTAATGGGTCTCACATATAGAATGGGCTGAAGTGTGCAAAGTTATTTTAATAAAGTTGAACTTGATTGTAAAGTTGGAGATTATGATTAAATATGATATATTTAATTAATAAGGATCAATATGAGATATTGGATCTTATTTAGGCATAATTGGTAATTAATTATAAGTATTTTTAATTCTAATTAAAGTTTAATTAAAAATAAAATTTAATTTTAATTATTAAAATGTCCAAACCTTATTATAAATAGATTTAAACTCTATAGAGTCAGCATTTTTTTTGTTTAACTCTCTCTGTAAAAGTTCTTTGAACTTGTTCTGTAGATATCATTAGAGGTTGGACACTTGTACGACTATGATGGTTGAGACAGATTAGTTTCAGAAATGGTTCGAGGGATACGACAAGATAATGATCAAGTTTCAGAATAAGGTACGAATTAAGTTTCCATTTTATCATGATTTGTGTTAATCATTTTATATAATTAAAGTTATCTTGATTTTTTAGAAATTAAAATACAAAAAAGTTTTGTGATTATTCCACTACGACGCCAACAAAAACCTCATTTACCGACACCTTCCATCACCATCTCGCCACCTCTCGCAACCTATTGCCATTGTACTCATGGAGCTCCTCATGACTCCACCACCTGTCAAAATCTCTACTGGTGACAACCATTGTATGTTGGTTTATGCCCTATAACCAATCGCTTTGGTTGTAGTTTAGTGACAAATTATTTAAAGACATTCTTTATCTTGTACATGTTTAGATATATATGATAAAGTCCATAGGATAATTATGTTTAGATATATATGATAAAGTCCATAGGATAATTGTACATTGCAAATAAAATTATAATGAGATTATAATTATGAGGTTCATATTACATTTATGTATTATTCATAAAATATTTCTAGTCATTATTCTATTAAGATTAGACATTAATAGAACGTAAAAAGACTAGCACACGTTTTTTGTTTTTCCTTATGAAGGAAGTAGTCAATCTCATAGGCTAAAGTATAGAGATACTTAAACAAATGTGTGAGTGCTTGCTAGAGAACAAGTTCTCTTAACAGACCCGATATGAGAAATCCATTTGGAACATTAGTTGTATGTCTATGAAATTCTTATTGTGATGATTGTAAAAGTGATCCTTTGACTTGAGGTCATCAAAGTTATATTGTATGTGGATTGCTATGTTTTGATACTACTTATGATCTGTTTAATTATAGGTTGTTTAATCGGTAGTCATTAGATGTAGAATAAACTATATGGAGATAGTTGAGTGATCAAGATATGATTCATCACTCTAAAGTAATTAGGGAGAATGTTTCGTTGTTCTCGATTAGTATTGATTCAAGAAATCTTTGACCAAAGTAAAATGATGCTTTGTAAATAGTTTACAAATGTCATTAATTAAATCGATAGCTAATGGCAGAGAACTAATACGATTAGACTCAAAATAGAGCAGACATTAATTTCATACTCTATGTCTAATCGGAACATTGTATGATGAAAGGATTGAATTATACAGAAAAAAATTATGCACGGAAAGGTTAGTCAAAACCACTTTGAGATTCCTAAATATTTGGGTGGTCATGATGCGTTGTTAAACGCAAATCTTGATCTATGATTATAAATTGTTTAATTGGAGAATTAAAGATAAATTAAAAGGAGTTTTAATTTATCTAATGTTAATTATGAATTAAAATTTGATTTTATAATCATTACCAACATATTTGGGAATTTAATGGGCTCACATATAGAATGAGTTGAAGAGAGCAAAATTAATTTAATCAAGTTGGACTTGATTGCAAAGTTTGAGGAACATTATGATTAAGTATGAGATATTTAATAAATAAGGATCAATATGAGATATTGAATCTTATATTAGCATAATTGGTATTTAATTAGAATTATTTGTTATTCTAATTAAAGTTTAATTTAAATTATAATTTAATTTCAATTAAATTACTAAAACGTTCAAAGCTTATTATAAATAGGTTTAAGCTCTATGGAACTAGCACTTCTTGCTTAACCCTCTCTGTAAGAGTTATAGAGTTCTCTTAACCTGTTCTGTGGATACTGTTAGAGGCCGGATACTTGTGCAGCTACGGTGGTTGAGACGGATCTGTTCGAGGGATACAACAAGATAAAGATTAAGCTTTAGAATAAGGTATGAATTAAATTTCCGCTTTATTATAATTTGTGTTAATCATTTTATAGATTTAAATAGATCTTGATTTTCGGAAAATCAAAAGTCACGAAAAAGTTTCGTGATTATTCCGTTGCGGTCGGGATTAGATCCGAACCCGGTTTCCTAACATTGTTCTTCTCCACAATTTGGAAGACATGTCGCCAGTAGACTTATGAAGCTGCCATCAGCCATGAAACTGTATTATCTTGTCTAGATGTGCCACAAACCGCAGGAATTCCTTCTCCAACGTTTCGAACATGTTGCTGCCTCTTTGTTCCTCACTTCCGGCAGCCACTACGTCGGCTACAACCCAGATGAACCTGAGTGATAGCAACAACTTCCAGCAACTTTTAGCCACCACCCAATGCTGTTAGCTATGATTTTGTCTCTCATGTAGCTCACCGTCGACAGCTCCTCCAATGGCAGCTACCAACCCCATCTCATGGACCTTAAGAAAAAACGCCTCCTTATTACACCATAATCGTCGGTAACTCACAAAACAAATCAATAACACAACGCTTCAACAAAAGCACACGATTTCTTTTGTTTTTGGGTTGAGTTCTTTAAGTCACTACTAAGAAGTGGCCTATGGGTTTCAAAAATCTAAATTTGAGCTGGTCATTTAGAACACAAGTGAGGCTTATTGTTAATTACTAAATTATGGGTTTTTCAATGTATTGGATGTCTTATGCTTAATAAAACTAATTTCATTTATTTTCTCACACTTAAACAATTTTTTAATCATATTGATAATTTAACTTCAAATTGAATGTAGGGTTTTAAAACTTCCAATATGAATTTTTTATATTAAAATTAATCAGGTATAAATATGATTTTTAGAGTTTATGATTTCAACTTCAAAATTCAAGGTAACAAGAATCAAATAATTTAAAGTTGACTATGATGTCACTGTTAGAAAATTGGGCTGGGACCTAATCCTGTGCACAACAAAATAATTACAAAACCTATTTCATATGATTTTTTGAAAGTAAAATTCTGTCACATTATTAACAAACAAAACATATAAAGTATGAATAATAATTCGTATTTTACTACGAAGCTTAACATTTTTCCTTGTTGTTTTTCTCGAACTGTTTTTAAAATCGGTTTATCTCAATCACTGTAGCTACATAAATATCTGACCTCTAATAATATTTACAGAACATATTTAGAGAACTCTACAACTGTTGTAGAGAGGATTAAGTAAGGAGTGCTAGTTCTCTTATAACTTAAACTTATTTATAATGAGTTTTGGACATTTTAAGAAATCTAATTGAAATAAAATTCTAATTTCAATTAAAATTTAAATATAGTACAATTAATTATAATTAAATACCAATTTTTCCCAAATAAGATCCAATATCTCATATTGATCATTATTTACTAAATATATCATATTTAATCATAAAGTTTCTCAAATTTTACAATCGAATCTAACTTATTAAAATATTTTTTCTCTCTTCAACTAGTTTTTTATGTGTGACCTATTAGGTTCCCAATATTGACAATGGATATAAATTATAACCCTAAATATTTAGGATCAGATAAATTAAACTCCTTTAATTTATCTCTCTCTAATTAAATAATTTATATGTATAGACCAAGCGTGGTATCTAACAATGCATTATGAATACCCAAATATTTAGAAATGTTAAAGTAGTTCTGACTAATCTTTTTGTACATGATTTTTTCGTATAGTTTTAATCACTTTCATCACAAAATATTCCGATTAGATATAGAATATGAAAGTAATGTTTACTCCATTTGAGTCCAATTATGTCAGTTCTCTATTATTAGTAATTGATTCAATTAATGTCGTTTATAAACCGGTATATAAAGTGTCATTCTAGTTTGGCCAAGATTTTTTAAAATAAATACTAATCGAGAATAACAGAATATTCACCCGTTACTTAAGGTAATGAATCCTATATTGATCACTCAACTACCTCCATATAACTTATTCTATATCCAATAAGTATTGACTGAGCTATCATTGACTAAAATATGTTATAAATAGTATCAAAATATAACAATCCTCATATAAGATGCTTTAATAATCTCATATCAAATTATTACTTATATAATTATCACAATGAAAGTTTTCATAAACAAGTAATGTTTTGAAAGGATTTATAATATTTGGTCAATCAAGTGAACTTATTTTCTAATAAATATCCACACATTTGTTTAAATATCTTTATATTTTAGTATATAAAATCAACTACTTATTTCATAAAGAAGAAATATATCGTGTGTCATTCTTTTTACACTTTGTTAATATCTTGTCTTAATAGACCACTAATTTAAAAACAATTTAAAGATAATATATAAATATAATATGAATATCATAATTATATTCTCATCATCATTTCATTTGTAATTTATATTTATGTCATAGTACTTTATCATGTACATCTAAATATCTAAATATGAATAAAAAACAGCTTTACTATTCACTCCGATGCTCCCTTTTTATTAAAACGTTACTGTCCTTTTTGGTAGTACTGAACTTTCCTCTTGGATAGTACTATAAAGTTCATGCTTATTTTTACAAATGTTTTGAAAACTTTTAATTATCAATTATTCACCAACAATTAAATTTAAAAGTTAACTTTGAATTAAATACAATTAAAATATTTTAACATTTTGATTATTAATAAGAAAACTCTTTCAGCTATTCTTTCTTGGTTTAATACTACTTCCACTAACAAGATTTCGGTCCTTACTCATTTCCCACTCCTGCTATCTACTACTGTTTACTTTATATGAACTGAACGAAATTAACGAACCTTTAAGGATGAAGCCAAGGATGTGGGAAGTATGTATTTCGAAGTAATCTTCTAAGTTAGGGAACTTCTCAGCTCAAACACAGAGATGAGGTAATTATATTATTTATTATTCGTCACTAATTTTTCTACTGGTTGATCGATCAGAATATTCTTTGGCCAATAGCATGTGAGTCCCCATCGGAAGATCGGACAGGAGTTAGTTGGCTAACCAACTTCCTAAGTTGGCAATCCAACTTCCTACAGGCTCTAAAGCGACAAAGAGGACCGGGTCTATATATTTATTGTTACAAAGACACAGAAAGAATTGGCAGGACTGATCCTTTTAGGCACAACAAAGAAAACTTGCAAGGATTACTCCTCTCTTGTAGTGGCATCACCTACGAGGTAACACGCTTCATGTTCCTCAATTATCAAAAAAATTGAAAACTCAGAGAAACGTCATTCATGACCATAAACTTATATTTTATAATAAATTAATATTTAAATATTTAACTGGCATAAAATTTTCCCCAGCAACAATATTTAGCCAAAAATTACAAGAAATTCTGAATCTCATGCATTAAAATACTAAATTTGAATCAAAACTGAGAAAACAAATACAAAACGGTCAAGGAATCTGCCGACACCTAAAGCATACTTAACCTTCACCTTCACCTGCACCTCCACACCCCATTCCATTTTGTTTTCATATACAAGACTCTTGTCCTTTTGTTGCTTTTGGACAAAGAATGAGATTCTCTTAATAATTATCACCAAAAAAAAATAATCAAGTAAATGCATTAGCCAAGTCTTCATACCAACTATTTCTAATAATTACATGAAAAACAATAAAAAGTCTTGGTTCCATGCCCGCTTTGCTTTACACTGCAAATCAAGAGATCTTTTGCTCTGTTACATCTGCAGAAGGTCCTGGACTATTTCAGACATGGCTGGCCTAAACTCTGGCTCCCACTGCACATCCAACAATGGATTCAGGTGATTAGCCCTTTAGTCAATCATTGCAAATTCAGAATGGGAAGAATGTTTGCCTAATTAAAGGCTTAAGTGCTGGTGGGAACTAGAAGTTGGTAAGAACATCTGGGACTTTTCAAACAAGACTTTACGTACTCACCTGGAGACATCTAGCAATTGTATCCGCCAAACGAGATAAAGACTTGACAGGAAATCGTCCTCCTAGAGAAGGGTCAACCATTCCACATAACGCATCTATATCATGAAGCTGAGGAATCACCCATCTAACCAGATGCTGCTCTCCTCGAGGCCGGGACCTAGAAACATTTTCCAATGAAAGCACAATAGATGATATGTTAGTTCAGTTTCATTAAACCACGAAGGTGGCTCTGGAAGCGAGCTTAGACTTTCCTTTCAGGGGATCATTGACCTGTCATATGTCTTCCTTCCAGTTAGGAGTTCTAGCATCACAACCCCAAAGCTATAGACATCACTCTTGGAAGTACAGCTTCCTGATTCACACTCTGGAGCACTATAGCCATAAGAACTGAGTTGGTGTCCAGTTAACTGAAAACAGAATCAATAGAGCTAATCATCACAAAAGCAAACAGATAGATAGGGAGCATAACTATTTTTCAAACCAGATATAGGTAAATGCAAATTTTTTCCTTTCAGAAAGGCACTTGCTTAAATTCTAGTAAGCTACATAGATCGAATTTAAAAAGAAGCAACTGCTCAGCTAAAACTAAGACATTAAACTGTAACATTACCTCGGATGCAGAGCTACATGCTCTTGGAGGAAAACAACAGTCAGATACATGCGCTACAAGCTCTTCATCAAGGAGAATATTTGTGGCTTTAAAATTCTGATGTACAATAGGCGGTTTACAAACCTCATGCAGATGCCTATAAATAAAGAGAAGACAAAGTGACAGGTAAACTCATTCACTTGCAAGCCTTGATTGAGAAAATGTCAGATCTCTAATGATGCAACCAAGACAGCTGATAATCAACAGCAATGAGCAATCATCCATACGAAGTTCTTAGGTTTAAAAAGGTGGTGGCTCGACTTACTGTAGGGCTCTTGCTGCTCCTAGTGCCAACTGTATGCGTGTATTCCATGACAGGTTCTTATGGACCTCATCATCTACATGCAGTGCATCATAAAGTGTCCCATTTTTGTAATATTCAGAGACAAGTAGATGCTGACCATGCTCGTTACAGTAACCAACAAGATCCACAATGTTGGCATGTTGAATTTTTGAGATATTAGAAACAAGTTCGAGGAATTTTTCATCAGTCAATTCCCAAGCTGTACTTCTTAGTTTCTTTACTGCAAGTAACTAAAAAAAATGATGAAACAGAGAAATCAATCTACATAAACCTAGCATCAAGAGAAAAGTAATCATGTGCAAGGTGAAATATCATTTAAAAGGCCCGCTTGCATGAATTGAGAGACACCTGAACATTTACAATTTTGACACAATATTAGCCAGAAATATAGTTATATGGAACATGAGGACAGATTGTGAGATATAGTACATGTTATGATATAAGTCTTGCTTCAAAGAAATGTATTCAAATAGAATTCCGTAAACAATTAAAACCAATATACACTCAATATTCAAGATAGGAGAAAGAACCAAGATTGACAGCAAATTCATCTTTAGGCTCTATCATATCACACACATTATATGATAACTAATAATTTCAACCATGTCAAATAGAAAAATTTACCTTTCCACCAGGAATCACAGCCTCATAAACGCTCCCAAAGTTACCTTCCCCAATAAAATTCTCTTCTGAAAAACTATTAGTACATTGCTGAAGTGTTGCAACAGTAAATGACTTCAGACCTGTAGTATTCATGTGAAGCTGTTTGGGCATACTTGAATTTACGGTGACCTTGTCAATTGGAAGCCTTTGGATATGTGCATGTGGTTGCTGCACTTGCATATGATGCAGATCTACTCCAGTCATGTCTATCTTGTGATCTGTATTATCTCTTGAATAAGCACTCATTCCCTTCACATCTATCTCACATTCAACTGGATTTATTCCCTGTCCTCCCTTATCTAATTCACCACTTGACGGTGTTGGAACTGCTCAAAAGGGTTATTTCTCAAGTAAAATTTTAAAAAAAGATAAGAAAAGTCATATACAAAGTTTTTCAGTTACAAAAAGGAAATACTGAGTCACCTTTCTTGCTTTGGTTGTAGCATTGTAGAGAAGAATTATCATTAAAACTATTTGCTTGGCCCTTATATACCCCTGAATCATGCCTCTTAGCATATTCAATGACCTTTTTCTTTTTAAAGAATATCATTGACAGAACACAAATCCCTAACGCAATAATTGTAACTCCGCCAGCAAGAATACTCCACTTGAACCTTATATTTGATCTTGCTGAATTTGTAGGGTGGAAGATAGGGGGTATACTTGCAGGAGATTGGTCAGGCATTGGAGGAGACGCAATTGGAGGAGATGCAATTGGAGGAGATGCAATTGGAGGAGAAACAAGTGGAGGAGGAGAATAAATGATGGTTGTGTTGAATGGATTTCCATCTTTTCTGTAAATCAGACGTTGGTGTTACCATAGGGAAATACAAAAATTAAGTACTGACATACAAACCTAGAACCTCAGAAATCCAAATGGTTCATAACATTGGAAAATTTTCATAACATGACAGTAACGAAGGCCAACTCCAACTGTATTTAAAACTATGTTATGAGCTTAATCCTGTTTATTTCAAGAGAATACTTTAATCGCCAAGAAATTCAAGGGCATCTATCACTAATTTAATGGATTCATATCAACCAAAAAAGCCTTATACAAAATCAGTATTATTGCTTACCTAAAATTTGGAATTGTCAGCAGCTTTGCAGGGATGGGCCCAGAAAACAGATTGTTCTGCACATTCCTATGAAGTGAAAATGGATAATCATGAAACAACCAAAGCATATTATATGAAAAAGGTGTTAACAAAGAAGTAATGTTGAAGGAAAAGAAAAGGTTATAAGGCAATACAGATCCTGAAGGGGTAGATCCTGTAAAACATGAAGGGTCCCCGTAAGCTGATTGTTCTGCAACTGCCTGCAACCCCAAATCACATGTAAGTGAGAGAGCATCACAACCACAATAAAATGATTGCAAGAATGTAGTAGGGATGCTCACAATGAGTTCAGAGATGACAAATTTCCCATTGACAGAGGCAGCTCACCATTCAGAGAGTTACCCGACAGATCCCTTTTCATAAGATGGGGTCATTAGAAAATGCAGACTACAATAGATTCAGTGGATAGAGTGTAGTTAACTTGAGGTGCATACAAGGTTGTTAAAGTCGTCAATTGTTGAAAGGCATCTGGTATGACTCCACTCAGAAGATTATTGCTCACTGAACTGGGCAAATTAAACCAATATTTCAGTCCAGAAATGAAAAAGGAAGAAAATAAAACAACTTAAGTCTGACAAAACTATAACCACTTCTAATTTAAACTTACAAGTATGATAACTGACTTAAGGATGATAAGCTATCTGGGATCCTTCCATTCAACTTATTAGAACCAAGAGATCTGAAAATGGGGAAAGTAAAAGCATTTAAGGTTCCATAAAAAGGGGAAAAAAAAGAAAAAGAAGTAAATTTATTAAGATAAATTATGTATCCAACCACAGGTGAAGCACACATACAGATTTTGCAAAGTGGGCGGCAAATTGTCCGGAATACTCCCACCAATGTGATTGTTGCTGAGATCTCTGCCTTGAAAAAATGGCAAAAATTACAGCATAGCCCATGCATAAAACCACACAGAAACTTCCATTGCCTCAAAAATTCAGATCTTTCCCAAGCCGGAGATAAAACTCGTTAATACCAAAACTATGACAACCTTGATGGCTAATTAAAAACACTTGTAGTACCAAACATATTAATATTAAACATGCAATATAGTAAAATGCATGTTCTACCTACCAATAAATCATACCGATGCACTGCTACAAAGCTCATAGTTATTGAAATAACTACAATTACATACATTTGTAGAATAGAATTGAAGAGCGGTAAGCTCTCTGCCACAGTTCCCCCCAAATTCAAGCCATTTAAGTTTCTGCATAGTCGAGACCTTTCATAAGAAAGTATTTGAACGAAACCAAACATATAAAAATACAGAATGAAGCCAAAACATACAAATTCGTTACGTTGGAGAGGACGCAGCCAACGCCTTGCCAATTATCGCCGCACGGGTCTCCCCCAACGGGCACCCACCCCGTTAAAATCGGAAGATTCAGATAATACCACAAGCTATTTAGTGCCTCAACTGGGAATAATTTAGTAGAACACTTTAGTTTCATCGATATGGGCATTGGAATTACCTCAAAACGAAAACCAATCTGAAATATCCTCCAAAAGATATTTTAAATCACAGTAATCAAAACACAGCATAGTACTACACAAAGACAATACCAACAGGAGAAGGACAAAAATATATCTTAAACCTTATATCAGAAACCAAAAAAAGAAGGTTTTACCATCACTAGGGTCAGTAAAAGCAAGCGAAAACGAAGCCGTGAAAGCCACCACTACAGCCGCCACCGCGGCAACCAACCTTACACACTTCATTTTCCAATTTTTAACTCCCAAAGATCGAAACTTTCGTCGTTTTCGTCTGCTTATCGTGAATATTTTCTCGTATAACAAGCAAACGCCAAATGCTTTGGTGTAATATGCAGAAGGCCAGAGAAAAGGCAAATACAGAGTGATTCTCCAAGACTACACGGAAATATATGGGAAGTGCATGTGTACAGCTATCAAAAGATTTTGAATTGAGAATATGGATCAGGTAAGGAAACTAATTATATACGACGACAAACCAAGTGTGGCTTTCAAGTGTGCTGGATAAATCTAAAAGCTCGCAAAGCTAACGGGTACTACAATTATTTATTAACGAAAAAAGAAATTGGTGGGCAGTGTGGAAAGTGACTGCTCTGTTTTGGGAGGCCTTCAAGATCACGTCTTTTTGAGCTTTAATGATTCTTCTTGCAGTATTTTAGTTCTCGTTAACCTTAGATTCACTAATAGAATAGAGTTCTTAAGATATAAATAACTATATGCTCCAATAAATTTATTTTTTCAATTTTTTATATCACCCAAAAACATATTAACTTGAAGGTATGAAGCTCAAACCTGTTCCCATTTGGATTAAACTTTATAGTCTTCCACTAGAATATTTTACTACCATTGGTCACAGGTAGCTCAATTGGGAGAGCTCTGTGTCATACAACCATCATGAAGTGGGTGACATTCACCAGGATTTTCATTGATCTTGACATAAACTCAGAGGTTTATGAAACATTAAAAATTGTGAGATTAAATGGCAATTATGAGCTTATGGAAGATGAAATAAAGGGACATTACAAAGGAATTATAAGGAATGGAAGGAAACTAGTAAAAGATTCTAAACTGGTTTATTGAAATAATTACTCAACAACTCTTCTCCTTCGAGCCTTTATACAAAATCAAAGGAATCCACCCCTTAAGTTAAAATTCATTGCTAGAAATGGACCTACAACTTAGTTTTGGTTCAATTATTATAACAAATTTGGTCCCTTATATAAGATCGTGATATGGCGAATCTAAAGTAGCTTATTCCTCTGAATACCAAGGTTAGTTGAATCATTGCTAATAAGGATTGGTATTGTAGTCTTAGAAAGTTCACAACAATTATAGGCGATGTTTCTAGATACATACCTAATATGGAGATGGACGACAAACCTATATAGAAGAGCCATAAATCCAAAAATTCACTAAGCTAAAGATTTTGTTTCATAGATTCACACTTCCACTAGTAATTTCATAAACAAATCAAGTTAGTCTGTTTTCAGAAATCCTCCCTCTTCTTGTAACTTAGCACCCAAAAAAATTAGAATCAGAATAATTCACCGAGATCTTTAATTATACTTTGGCAAGATATCAACATTAGGCTTCCAACATCTGACAGATTAGCCAGATATTCTTATTTGCCTCTCTATGTAAACTATCTCTTTAAAATATTAAGCATTTTTTCAATTATAATACAATAGTTACTTATAGCAAGCAATCCTTAACCTCTGTAGCACTAATTGTCCTCATGTTCTAGTCTTGTATCATTGAATGAAGTCATAATATATTAAGATGAGGTTTAAAGGTGATCTGTGGATTTTCATATTGGCTTTCAACTATTTGACTTATGGCTCATAGGATGAAAAAAACAAAAGGACCTTGAATGATTATTCCAACAGCAAAGAAAGACTGTTGTAAGGAATATATGCATGAATTAGAACCCACATCTTTGTTTATAAGGATAAGCATTCGTTCAGTCCTCAATAACTAGTCATTTGGAGAATTAATTAGCTCTATCTTGCATCTCTATAGGCTTACTAAGATCCTCTTTTACATGTTACTTTTTGTATTGATGTAATCTTTTGATGATCATCTAATCTTTTGATGATTTTGTATACTCCTAGAACTCATTTGTTAAGCTTTTTATGTCATTAATATATTGATTATTTTAAAAAAAAACTACCACAAAGTATGTTTCTATTAAATCAAAAGCATAAAATTTTAACAAAACAATTCAAGAACAAATTTAGCAATTAATAGTTAAAATAAATCCATAATTGTTTATAACCAACATTCAAGAACAAGGAAAGAAAAGAAAAGAGTAGAAGATTGAATCTTGGATGTATTCTTCTTCTTATCCTTAAGCTGGAAAATTATGCAGCTTTGATCTTTTGGAATTTTGTCTTTTTGATCTTTTTGTTAGATGTCCCAGCTGCCTCTTTTGATGTTTCTCCTTGCCTATACTTCTTAATCCTCCTAGGGCTTTAATAAGGTTTTCTCACTTGTTTATATTCCAAAAATAACCCCAAATCATCAAAATTGCAAAAAACCTATGACTTGGAAATTCTATCTTTACACGTTAGTTCAGCTTAAGGTTGAACATCATAATCACTAGGGTGTAAGTTAGCATAAGTAAAAAATCATCTATCTTAGTTGAAGTTTGAAAATTTATCAGCTCATTGTAATCTTCTTTAACAAACTTTATCTATAGGGAGCCATTTTAAAACCTTATTAGTGGAGAACATGCCTCCATTGGTATAACACTCTAACCTCATATATAACCAAATATTATCTTCTCCTAGTCTTATAATTAAGATCTCCTCTAGTAATGATTGTCAAATATCAACTATGACATATATCTTAACATACTTGATTCTTTTCAATTTGGCAATGGTTTCATCCCTAGATATACTTTCTAATATAGCTAGCCAAATAGCTAACGTAGGTTGGAATCCATTTATGACATGAGGTTTCAATGGAGAAACTTGGTTTCCATTGTTAGAGAAAGAGTGATTTTCCATTTACATGTCATAAACCATTTGAAAGTAAAAGTTGAGCAATAGCTTTTGAAACAAATTTGAAGAAGAAGATGTTGGTTTCATTGACTAAAACCTCTTTCAAACCTATCTTTTTTCCAATTGGTGATGGTGAAAGTAGGGTGCTTATCCAAAAAGAAGCCAACAAAAGTAGAATTCCATCTTGAAACTACTTTTATAAGAACCTCAATTGAGGGAGTTACTCAAGGACTACCTTTTAAGAGCAAGGAAGGGTAGGAATACATGTTTAATTTAGGGGAAGAGTCCCCTAAAATTTGTTTTTAGGTAATCATGGTAGATTGAGGAAAAGGTAGATACACTACAATTAAATCAATATTACCAGTTAAAGCTAAAGAACTAGAATAACAAATCATTTAAATGACAGTTATCCAAAAAAGTTAGCCGAGAAAGTGGCGTAAGACACGAAGATGAGTGGAGAGATTGGGGAGGAGGGAGGACTAAGGAAAAGAATGAGAAAGAATAAAGTATGGAAAGTGGTATAAGGGCGAAGGAGAAAAAAGAAAAGCATAGATCGGAGAAGATTCAACAAGTTTCTCCGTTGTAGCATACATGAAGAAAGAATTAGAAAAGGAAAAAAATATAACTTACTTAATGGACATAAACTAAGGAAGTAAGAAAAACAACAATGAGAAAGAATTAATTGTTGATACATTTAATCAGTTACACTTAGTGATTAATGATACGAAAATACTTAAGATACTCACTTTAATTTATTTATGATTTTAAGTACAATTTGGAAGCAAAGAAATTAAAGTGAGTCGACAGCCAAGGACGGAGCCAGACTCAAGTCTAAGGGGGGCCGGAGGTCGGGGGCTGGGGGCCAACTCTAAGGGGAGCCGGGAGCCAACATTTAAAAAATGTCCTTATTTATTAAAAAATTATATAAGTGCATTTAAAAAAAAATTGAAAGGGGGGCCATGCTATATACATAGCTCCGTCTCTGTCGACAGCACTACATTTGGGCCATTTTTTGAAGATTAATTTTCACTTGTCTTTATAAAAAAGAAGAAAATTAAAAGACAAGAAGAAGACAAGAAAAATAAAACACAAAGAAGAAGAATTAAAAGTGATTGCTAGAAAAATCAAGAAATAACAAGAGAGCAAAATGCATGTAGCAGCTAAGAGTTGAAGGACAAAACTAACATGCATGCAAGTGGATTAAAACAAAGACAAAACGACAACAGCACAACCCAAAGCAAAAGGAAGCTAGCATTTAACGCTAGCATCGCTTGCATTTAACGCCAACACTAGTGTTTAATGCCAAACGCTAGCGTTACATGTGTACGTTACGTTAAAGAAAGGGAGTGAGGTTTTAAAACAAACATGAACTGTAGTGTGGTCCATTAAGTTTTATTTTTCACATCACAAACAGAGGTGGCTGGGAGAGCTACGGCATAAACAAGGGAGGCATGAACAGGAGGATGGACTAAAAATTAAATGGTCATATCAACACAACAGAAGAGAGAAATAGAGACAGAATAAAAGAGTAGCGGCAGTAGTGAGACCGAAAGGGGTTTCGGCTGGGGCAATTTTTGTACGAGCTGAAGCTTTTTTTTTTAGACCTATGGAAGGTTAAGGGGGCGCTTGGTTCATAGAGGGTAATGAGAATGAGAATATGAATGAATATAGTGAGAAATGAGAATGGATATAATCATTATAATTATGGTGGTTGGTTAAGACGAAGGAATGATTACCATTACTATTAATAGTGGTTGGTTTGTTTAAAATGTTAAGAAATAAAAATTTGTTAAATTTTTGTTTTATAGCAAATTTTAAGTACATTTTAAACAATTATTTTTAATTTATGCACCCTAATTATAATGACAAAATATTTAAAATCAAGTATATTGCGATTTTTCCTTTTCG